>JBAGKK010481409.1:0-16971 GCA_037177015.1 Euceroptres primus
TCGGTAATTAGATGTATATGACACACCGTTAAGTTCATATTCATAAAATTACAAAATTTACTTAGGGCAGTAAAAGTCAATCATGAGGAATAAACTTGACTCTGCGCAAAGAACGACGAATACTCCGCGAGCCCGGAAGCGCGCTCAAACTAGCGAGCGAAGCGACCTTTGCGAGCTATAAGGACCTCGCCCGCAGCGCGAGGTTTAACGATAACGGAGCGCGAAGCGCGACGAGTATTTTTGATCGGAGCGCGAAGCGCGACGGACACTCCGCGCGCCCTATAGGCGCGCTCAAACTTTCGAGCGAAGCGCGCGATGAGAATGTGCCCGCGCCCCCGAAGGGGGTCGGGTAGATTTTTGCCTTGATGAATTAAGCTTACTAGTCACGAATTTGAATCACAATTTATAAATTGATTAATTAATTATTTAATCCAGTCATTGCAGGCATTATTGCGTTTTATCAGTATATGAAGACAGGAGAATATTGACAACTCGTTAAAGTCTATTTGAAGTTGGCTCCTAATAATATATAAAATACCCTAATTCAAGAGCCAAATTCAAATGGTCTTTATCGAGTTGTAATTCTTATGTTTTCATATCAATAGAGCAAAATTGTAAACATTGCCCATAAATCGACTTCCGGAAATAGGTAAGAATGAATAAAAAATTAATGGGACACGCAAGTTCTGAGCTTAAATAGATTTTGCTTCGTTATCATCGCATAATTTATGAACTTGGTTTATTTCTGTTTGGTTGACATTCATTTCATACAAAACCTGTTTCAGTGAGGATCCCAGAAATTAAAAAAATTTAATGATCAAGAAAAAGTCGTTAGGTGGCAAAATTAAGCAAAAGTCAGTATTTTGTTAACTACTCGAGAAGTCAGTTGAATTTTTCAGTTGGAAGGAGATTTTGAGTGTAAGCATTACCACATAAAAAATTGCAGATTTTAATTTATAATCCATCAAAAATTTTAGACAATTTACTGAATTTTTTCTTATTTTTTCTTTATTATATAATGTTATAATCAGGGTGTCTAGCGATCAGGCCATTTGAAATTCCAGGGTTTTTCCCGACCAAATTTTTCATTTTCCCGACCAATTTTACATTTTTTATTTACAATAACGTATATATTATATGTATTTTCTTCGTGTTAAAGGTCCAATTAATAAAAACATCTTTTAGTATTGATAGGCAACATTTCAGACTTTATCAATACTAAGAGATGCTTTTATTAATTGAACCTTTCACACGAAAAAAATACATATAAAATTGGCAAAAGGTCGAAACTGAAGAATATGGATGTAAACGTATATATAATCCTAGATAACTTATAATTTCTCACGAAATAAACACATTAGCATTTTTTATTTATTTTAAACATTAAATTATACATTTTTTTTACATTTTTGCAAAAATAAAAGTTAATGTTTATTTCTATTTCCGAAATTTATTTTTTTCCTCCGTTTTAAATAGCCGTAAATAAAGTGAAAATAAGTAGATTTTACCAATAAATTAAAAATTCCCGATCTGAAATAAAACTCCTGGTGTTTTCCCAGTTTTCTCCTGGTGAAACCAAATTTCCGGATTTTTCCCGGTTTTTCCCGATTTCCCGGTCTGCTAGACACCCCGATAACATATTTATTGAATTTAAGTAATACCTTTCTGTAAATATAAAATAATTTATTTTTGATTTGTATTTAATGTACATTTTTATTTTCGAAATTAATTTTTTCACCTTTTCAAATAGCCGTAAATAATATGAAAATAAGTAGATTTTACAATTAAATAAAAAAATTCCCTATCTGAAGTAAAATTCCCCGGGGTTTTCCGGTTTTCTCACGGTGAAACCAAATTCCCGGATTTTTCCCGGTTTTTCCCGATTTCCCGGTCTGCTAGTCACTCTGATCAATATAATTATTGAATTTAATAAATACCTTTCAGTAAATATAAAATAATTTATTTTCGATTTGTATTAATAAATATTTAAAAGCATTCGATATTCAAAATAAAAAACTCAAAACAATCAAATCTAAGAATTACAAAATATGAAAACTTACCAGACGCTAATTTAGAAAGCTTGATTTGAAAGCCTTCGAAACAAAAAATTTTTAAATCAGAATTTTAAAAAATTTACAAAAGAAAAAAATCCTAACCTAACAAAAATTTTAATCAGTTTACTAATTTTTATTGAATTACATTTTTTATAATATAATTAACGAATTAAATAAATTCTTTCGTTAGCTATATAAAATATAATTAATTTTTTAATATTGATAAGCGTTTAATATTTAGATTAAAAAACTCAGAACATTTAAATTGGAAACTTCTATTTAAATTGGAAATTTCTACTTCTACGCATTTCTATTTATGTCCTAACTTGTCTATTATTAAATTAAAATCGATAATAATTACCCTTATTGATTACCAAATTCCAGAAATTTAAATATTTAAAAATCCCTCTTCGGGAATGTTCGCACCCCTTCGGGTATTTTCGAGCAATGACGTCACTTGGAGTAACCGGAGTGGAATTCAAGATGGTGTCAGAATATCAGCGGCACGCACACGCGATTTGTCATAAATAATATGAACGTGCACCGTTTTTCAATCGTTGTTGATTATTCGTAATCGCGAAGCAACGCGCGGTTAACGATAATGGAGACTGGGATAAGTTCAATGTTACGAATCGCGTCGCTTGGCCCAAATTAGAAGACGAAAGGTAAGCTGTGACAGATTGACATTTTGACAGATGACCGCTTTTATGCCTGATCCCTTGTCAATTTCGTAATCAAATCACTTTGCAGTTTGCAGGCATTGTTGCAGTATTGATATCCACTGATGTCAAAAGAGACTCAGCATCGATTTTTTTTTGTTTTTTAATCCATTAATTGGTAAAAGTCAAGTTTATTGAGGTTACCTAAATGGGATCTTCGACTATAGTTTTGCTCTAATATTTTTTAAGACAGTTTGCTTCAGATAAGTTACTATTTTCTTTGTCTACTTTCCAAGGAATATTTAATTTAATTTGTATATTTCGTGCGGTTGTGAAATTCCGGAATTTGAGTGGCGTTACGAAAAGGGCGTAAAAGTAAAAGCAGTAAAAGGATTGAAAGGGGTTAATGGCCTCGTAAAGTCGAGGTGACAGTTTGTGGGAGAGGTTAAAAAAATAGTTCATTTGATTATTAGAGATGAAAATATAGTTTCTTGGCGGAAAATATCACGTGCACGTGCACTGTAAAAAAAATCCTGTGAAATTTACACTGTAGATCGTGGAACATAAATATACGAGTGATCAGTCATTAATTTCACGTAGAAATACGATTTGTGAATCGTATTTCTTTGATTTGTGAATCAATACGAATTGTGAATTTATTTAGGATTTTTTGCAGTGTAGGAAAGATTTAAATTGCCGTTTAAACTGTTGGTTCAAATGAAAATGCCTCTTTAAAATTTCAAAGCAACTATTTAAAATGTATTTGTTTTCTAGGGACTCTGGAGTCCATCTGAAAAATGGTTCGCAGTCGAAGGTACGGAAATGATACGCTAGACGTATTAAATAAAGGATGTCTCGATTTATACGACAGTGTGGCCTGCGGTCGGATCAGTATTTTGGTTCTGCTCAGTGCAATAACCTTTTTTCTGATCTTACTCAAGATCATAAAGTACCACAGATACAGGCATTTACAAATGCATCACTACGCGATATTTTATGTCTCTGTCATTCAATGTATCCTCTGGTAAGTTAGAGTTGATCAAAAAACCTAAATTCAAACGATTTTAATTAAAGAAATAAAAGTGATATTCAAATTTAATTCTTTTTCATTCTTTTCAGTGGGGCGAGTTTCCTTTTGGGCGTTCGCTATCCTCAGTTGGACTTCACAACCAACTTCTTCAAGCTATTTCAGTTTATTCTAATTTGCCATTTTCACTGGTCGTTGGCAGCCAGGTCTCGTCACAGAGATGACATCGTACAACATGTTGTCAATCCCGTCCTATGTCTCTATACTCTTTACTGCACTACTGTGGTACTTATGGGAATGGTGGATATTAATGGAACGTGGACTGAATGCTTTCGTACGTTCTACCAAATTATTAACGCTTGTTAAATTTATCTACCATCTGGCTGCCGGTAGACAAAAATAATTCTATTTTTGATCCCTGGAAAAAATCGGCAGCTTTAATTTGATTTATTTCAGGGCCTTATTGGTTAATGCTTTCGAGTGCGGATTTTATAGCAGTGCAACTGTTTGCAGTAGTTGCATTGTATTTAACCCACAACAGTCGACAAATGGCAATTTCGGCTCTAATGTTGCCATCAACATCGTCACAGACTCGAGATCTCTGGCTTGTGACCGCCGTTTACGAACTCTCGGCTACTGTCTCAGTCGTTCTCGACGCCGGAATCACCCTGAGTAAGAAACTTGTTGAATAACTAACACTGGAGACCGAATCGATTTCAAATCGGGCAGTGCAACTACAAATCACAGAATCGGTTGCTGATGAAATATGTTATTTTTCAAAGGAAATAAGGCGACACGTATTTTTCCATTTAAAAAAATCAATTTTCGCGAAGTTATGACAATTTGAATTTTTAAGGTGTTTCAAAAGAACACATTTAAAAAAAGGAACAATTTTTTGTTAAACCTGTATAACTTCTGATCTAATTGAGATATTTAGGTTTTCTTTCGATGTATCTGAAGTTTTGAACGTTCAAATGAACGAAATATTTTTTCTTAACTCAAATTTTTCTCGAAATATTGTTATAGCTACAAATAAAAAGAAGCATCATGAGCTTTTTTTATCATTAGATTAGTTAATTTGTAAATAAGCGAAATATTTTAGAACATATTTGATTTTAAAAAGAAATCAAATAAAAATTTCGTTCATTTGAACGTTCAAAACTTGAAGCACATTTTTTTCGAGCATCTGGTAGAGTTTGTGGCCCTTTTTCAAAATACAGTAGAAAATTTTTTTAAAAAATTTAAATTAACAAAACTGCGGCAGTTCTTCTGAAAATATTCAAAGTCGATTTATAAGTCCTAATAACCGATTTTTAAAATTAGAAGATTTGGCTCCCTTTGTTTCCCCTGAAAGATATCAGATCAGATGATTTTGACTGCAAAAATGGTTACTCGCGTTTTACATCAAGATTTAGCGTTCCCTCTAGTGAGTATAATCTCAGAAGTCGACGATGATAGTGATTGTAATTCAGTGATTTGTGAACCTGAGATATTTAAATAGGACCCTATGTTTGAACCAGATCTTGATACGCAATTGAAGGGAGTAAACAAAAATGCTTTAACACTAGGTTTAGATGTTTCACCGCTACGAAAAATACCTTTAGATGTAGCACAGAACCAATGCTATGCTTGCAGAAAACGGAAGAAGATTTTCGATCTGTTTTCCGAAGCAATAGAAAAAAAGCTTTCAAAAATGTATGAAGTTACACTTCCGAAAAATAATTAATGCAATTTGTGCGAGCAATGGGTAATTAAATTAAGATTAGCTTTGGAAAATTGCAAAACAATTTCAGAGAAAATCCGTCTTCTGACAATTTTACTTGAAGACCTTTAGAAAAGTCAAATACTTTCCAAATTTCCTGCATTAACCAGATACACGATTAACGAAGCTAGAAAACTTCAAAAAAACAAAGGAATATATTATTTGCCTGATCTCAAAAAACTTAAAACTTAAAAAAGACAAAGGCATATATTATTTGTTTGATCCAAAGCGGTGGACATCCAGTGAGCGATGAACACGTAAAGTTAGCACAGGAATATTATCTATATGATGATTTGGATTGCTCTAGACAAAGTCCAAATAAAAAAGACGTAATAAATGCAAAAATAAGTGGTGAAAAAAGTAAAAGTAGTCAAACGTTTCTTAACATGAACCATTAGAGAAATATATGTGACGTGAAACGAAGAAACCAGTCTTACGACCGAAAAATCGATTTTAGTTTCTTATTGATTCTGAACAGTGAAGATTTCCCGTATCGAATAAAAAAATCCCCATTGTTCCACGATCAAAATTGGATTTTCTGGAGCTCAAAGTTGTACGAGGGCCCCTTTGTCTTCTTTTCACTTTGATCCAATTTTTTTCGTAAACTCATTTTTGGTCGTAAGGCTGGTTTCTTCGTTCCACGTCACATATCACATTTTGCGAGAAGCAAATCCTGATGTAAATATTGGTATTGGTAGATCCAAATTTTACACTTTACAACCAAGATGGGTAATAATTGACCCTTACAGGGAAATATGCGTCTGCATTTACTGTGCTAACTTTGATTTGTGCCTTACCGCCCTGAAAAATTTAAGAGCGAATCGTTTCTTAGACTTAAAGGAAATTCGAAAGGAACTATTCTCTGATATAATGTGCTCTCCTTCAACCGAACAATGTGTTCTTCAAAAATGTGATCAGTGTCCTGGTGCAGCGGGAATAACAGCTCAAGTGCTGAAAATATCAGAAGAAACAGCTGCTAAAGATGTAACTTTCTCTTTGTGGAATAAAACTGACTTGAAGAAAAGAACAACGAGCTTCGAAACATTTTTCAGTGAGCTAACTGACTGCACATTAAAAGCAAATGTCCACAAATATATAAAGGATATTCAAAGAGAAGAGATCAAAAGCGTGAAGGAACAAGCAAAGCTCAATTCAGAGAAACTAGTTTTGCACGGTGATTTTGCAGAGAATTGGAAGAAAATAATCAAGGACGAAATTCAAAGTGCATATTGGACCACGGAACAGATTTCTATATTTACAGCGGTTTGTTATTGCGGTACAGAAACAGAAAGTTTTGCAGTCGTCACAGATGATACGAAGCATGATTCTGCTCATGCTTTATTGTCGATGTATCGAATTCTCGAAATTTATAAAGAAAGAGTTCTATCTAAATCGATCAAGGAAATTACCAATATATCAGATGGAGCTCCTGCTCACTTTAAAAATCGGTACCAGTTCCATAAGCTATCACAGTCACCTGTTCATAAAAGCTGGATATTTTTTGCATCAGGTCATGACAAAGGAGCTTGTGATGAAATTGGAGGCATCGTCAAACATCTGGCCACTGCTCATAATTTTAAAAAGTCACACCTGGAAGGCATTGACAGTGCAGAGACTTTTGTAAGTGAAGTGCAGAAGTACACGTCCTGTATTAAACTAGTTTTACTTACAGCAGAAGATTTGGAAAAAATTCGGAAGATTAAAATTCGCAAATGAAAAAGTGTACCTACTTTATTTTAGCAAAAAAAATTTTTTTAGAAAAAAATAATCCTGCCCAGAAAAATAGTTTAGCCTACATTAAACTTACATTCTGTAAAAAATGTAATCCTTAGAGACCACTCTGGGTCATTTTGACCCACACCTCAACTTTGACTAGATATAGCGTTTAAGCAGACTTGAAATTCACGCGCCCATGGCCCTCTGGTGGTAGTTTATTTTTTTCGAAACACATGATTTTCCAAAAATGTTTTTTTTTCCTAGAATTCTTTTCATATTTATGGTTAGCTTTCACACTTCCAGACTGTACCATCACATTTAAGAATATCAAAAGTATACCCCTGAATTTTTTCAGCTCAACCGGACGCGTACATTTAAATAGGTAACACATACAAAATGGTACAGGGTCAATTTGACCCACTGTGGTCTCGATGATCGAATAAATAGGTGTTAGTCTCAAAGGGTTAAGCAAAAAAAGGCGGGGTTTTTGAGAAAATCGACTTTGAATATTTTTATAAAAACTGCCGCAGTTTTGTTAATTTTAATTTTTTTAAATTTTTCTAGTGTATTTTGAAAAAGGACCACAAACTCTACCAGATGCTCGAAAGAAAACCTAAATATCAATTAGATCAAAAGTTATACAGGTTTAGAACAAAAATTTGTGTTCTTTTGAAAAACAATCTTAAAAATTCAAATTGTCATAACTTCGCGAAAATTGATTTTTCTTAAAAATGAAAAAATACGTGTAGCCTTATTTCCTTTGAAAAAAAACATATTTCAGCAACGACCGATTCTATGACTTTTAGTTGCACTACCTGTCTGATTAGAAACGGATTCGGCCTGGAAAAATTCCTCATTCGAAATTAATAAAATTATTCGATTCCAGTGGGAAGAGAAGAATACGGTTGCAGTGGAATTTACGACCACGTGCAACTTTATTACAGTTCGGCGACCGTTATCGTTGTAATTCTTAAATTCTTTGTGCCAACCTGGACCCTCCTGTGTGTTTTTCAACCCAGCAGAGTCAAGTCCAGACCTTCGGAAGTTGCCCTAACGTCCCATTATAATATGGCAAGTTTCTCTGAACGATTATTTTCCAAATGGTGGAAATGGACTTTCTAATTGAGAATGTTGATCTAATGGATTATAAATTTTTCAGGACGGTTCGTGTTACAATCAATATCACAGGATGTTTGCATCACAAAATGGTATGCTTTCAGCCTCGATTCCATATCCTTCGATGCCATACCCAGTCGAATCTCCAGTGTTTGGTGATTTTTCGTACACTGATAGCTCCCCTGACGCTTCGCCAACGATCGCGCGATGCTGGAATGGAATAGAGGACGAATCCTATAATGGATACGAGAAGCACTTTCTGAACAGCGACCAGAAGAAGGAGGAAAGTCGCTGCAGAATGGAGCAAACTCGACAGAATCTCGAGAGAAGTCTCGGTCTCGATTTAGAGAACGAAGATGACAAAGTCGCCCTACGCAACACCAGAAACCTTACCACAATTTGCGAGGAGGGTGGAAATAACACCGACAGCCAGGAATGAATGCTCAATTCTTCTAAGTCATTTAGAAGTCGTTCAAGTTCCCTCCGCTTTTATCGAACTACTGATTTTTTTTACGAGTTAAGATTCCCTAATTTCTATTTTCACTGGCTTGAAGAAAACTGATACATTCCCTAAGACCTAAATTTCGAAGAGAAGATTCTTCGAGGAAAACCGAGATCTCAATAAAGGCTGACCGACTCGCTAATTGTGGTGGGAGCTTTTTTCGACGCCTGAATTTCTTCAGGTTAACTTAGATGTAATCAATGTACTCATCGAGGAAAAAAACCCGACCTCCGAAATTAATATTATGCTCACGCGGTGTTTAATAGTTCAATTTGATAGATATTCTAATTTCTAAGTTGCATTTTTATATCTAAATACTAGATACGTACAAGATATCTAAATACTAGATACATACTCGATATCTAATTAGTAGATACGAACACCGATATCAAAACTAAGGATTGTATGATTGCTCCGAATTTCGGAGTCGTATCCGTCTCTAATCGAAATTAAGTTTTATTAATTACCTCCCCGATTCCATTGAGCAGTTTGACTGCTTTTCGAAAGGGATTCGTATAAGTAAAACTCATGTGGATTATCGTTTCTTTCTGTGCGCAATTCGAAAATACTTTGTAAAAGTATAGTGGTTTTGTGACCATCCTTCCAAATGCTGTGATGCCGATCAGTTTCTTTTATCCGTTTTCAAAGATTCTATATTTAAGCACGAGCTTCCGTTTTCGGAAGAAATTGTCACTTAATTTCTTCATCTTGTCTCTTTTTCATTTTGGACATCACGGTAATTAAAAAACGATTCTAGGCTAACGTTTTTACATTTAACATTTTCATAGAAAATAAGATCATTAATCGTAAAAGTTTTATTAACTGGGCAATCAATTGAAATTTAATTGAATCTAATTATTGCATTTGTAATTAATTTCACATGGAATGTTTCACTTATCCTAATTGTAAATTTCCCTTGTCTAGCTTTATTTATTCTAGAATTTTTTTATAGTGAAACGTTTATATTTTATGGTTCGTTTTTGTGATTTAATTCTACATTCTAGCGTAGGAAGATTATTGTAATATGAATAGGATATATGAATATTGTATAATTAAAGATAATGAAGACCTGTGCTTCCGAACAATGGAGTTTTAATTTATTCAAGGTGTCTAGCGTCCTGGAAATCCTTGACAACCTGAAAAAGTCCTTGAATTTTCGTCTACCTGGAAAAACCTGGAAAAGTCCTTGAATTTCACTCATAGTCCTGGAATTGTTATCTCTCTACATTTGAATTAGTAGTCTTCTTTAAATGACAGGATTGCTATAGGTTAGAGAATTCTGGAAAGTCAGGGGATTTAAAAATGGCCAGGGAAATTAAAGAAAAGTCAGGGAAAACTTTCAAAGAGTCAGGGAATTTTATTTGATTTAACAAATTATAATTATATCTCAATTTAACAATTATTATTAAT
Source organism: Euceroptres primus (assembly GCA_037177015.1). NCBI lineage: Eukaryota > Metazoa > Arthropoda > Insecta > Hymenoptera > Figitidae > Euceroptres > Euceroptres primus. Next base: position 10,247 of record JBAGKK010481409.1, read on the forward strand.
TTAAATCTTCAAAGAATCAGGGATGAATCACTTTTTATTCCACAAATTTTAATTATATCTCAGTTTAACAATTATTATAATTATATAATTATAATATTACAAAATCAGGAATCACAGCCAGTCCCCTATTCCCCTTTTTTCCCCTTACCCATTATTCTCCAAATCTCATAAAATCACTTTTCTTAGAGTTTAATTCCTTTTTCTCTCCTTTTTCCCTTTTTATATTCAAAATTCCGAATAATTTTCCAAAAATTATGAGAAATAGAAACTTGTTACATTCAAAAACTCTTTTAATGTTTTCTTCAATTTCCCATAATTTCCGAATTTTCAAAATCTTCGAAAGTCTCCTAAAATCTCTTAAAATCTTCCAGAATCTTTAAAATTTATTTCAAATCCTTAAAAATTCTCCAAAATATTTTAGACTGTTCTAGAATCTTCTGGGTTCTCCTACAATAATCTTATAAAATAATATTCCAAAATTCTTTGATATTTTTTGAAAATGTCAAAAAACTACGTTTTTTGAAAAAATTAAAGAAAATATTTATTTTACAAAAGTTAAACATGTCGAGCCGGAAATCCCTTCAGTTTGAATCAAAGAAACGTGCCATATTTTTGGTTTTATGAAAAAAAATGTTGACATTTTTTTCGCGTTTGAAAATCGTCAAATTTTTCAAAATTGCTATTTTTAAACGTAAAAAAATATGAAAAAATTCTTTTTATGAAATTAAAAACATGGCACGCTTTTTTTATTCAAAATAAAGGGATTTCCCGCTCAACATGTTCAGCTTTTTGAAAATAAATATATTTTTTTAATTAAAAAAAAAACCTTTCTTGACATTTTCAAAAAATTCTAACTTGGAGAAAACATTTTTTTTTGCAATTTTGGATTTTATATTATTATTCATCATCGAAAACTACATGTACAACAAATTCGGCATAATTATCTCTCCCATAGGAAAAATTTGAAAAATGTTCAAAATTTCGAATTTTTACGTCAAAAGTCCGAACAGAAGAAATTTAAAAAAAATTTTTTTTGCATCTTTTTGGTGTCAGACCACAACTTTTTTTCACTAGGCTCAAAAGATCAATCAATTTCAGCATTTTCACTCCGCCCTATTCTGAAACATATTCTAGGTTCTTCTAGAATCTTCGAAAATTTTTTGAATACTTCCGTAATCTTCTAGAATTTTCTACAGAATTATTAGAATCCTCTAAAGTCTAAAAAAGATTACCGAAATTTTCTCAAATTATTTAGAATCTTCAAAACTTATCTGAAATCTGTTAAAATTCTCCAAAATATTCTAGACTGTTTTAAAATCTACAATCATTTAGATTCTTCTGGATTCTTCCGTAATCTTTTAGAATCTTCTGGATTCTTCCATAATCTTTTAGAATCTTCTGGACTTTCCTATAATAATCTTATACGACCTTAAAGAATTTTTAATACCATCTTAAACAAATTTTTTTAATTCTTTAATATTCTACAAAATATACTAGAATGTTACAAAATCTTCTAGAATCCTCAAAAATATTCTGAAATGTGCCTGAAGTTTTGAACCTTCAAATGAATGAACTTTTTTTCTTAACTTAAATTTATCTTGAAGTATTGTTCAATCTGGAAAATAAAGAGAAATATCATGAGCTTTTTTATCATTACATTAGTAATAATAAAAAATAATAACATTAATAAACCAATATTTTAGAACAAATTTGAGTTTATAACAAAATCAAATAAAGATTTCGATCATTTGAATGTTCTGAACTTCAAGCACATTATTCGGAATTGTATTAGAATTTCCAAAATTCTGCAGAATCCTTTAGAACCCTCTCAAGTCTACAAAAGACTTTAATAATCTTGAAGAATCTTCGAGACTGTTTTCAAAATCGTCCTAAAATCTGTAGACTTTTTGAGTGTTAAAGAAAAAGTCTGGAAGAGACCAGAAGATTTTAGAGCTTTATGGAAGATTGAAGAAGAATCAGGAAGTCTCTGGGAGATTCTAAAACACTAAAAAATCTAGATTATAGAGAATTTTTGGGGATTTCAAAAGATTTAATGAATCTACAAGTTTATGGAAAATTAAAAATATTCTAGAAGATTTTAAAAGTTTGTTGAAAAGTCCAGAAGTCATGAAGGATTTTAGAATATTCTAGAACATTCCAGAGATTCTGAAAGTTTAGAAATTTAAGGAGTGTTTTATTCGATTTTAGACAGGAATCTAAGATTTTGGAGGATTTTTTAAGATTCTGGAGAATTGCAGTTTCCTTGGTATTTTTAAAAGAAAAAACTTCCCTCCTTTTTTTAAAATTTCCTTTTTCGAAGAAGAAAAATTTTCCCTATTTTCCTTAAAATTGAACTACTGAATCGCTGTGATCCCTGTATTATATAATTATGTATAATTATAATTATGACGGCAAATAACGGTCAGGGAAAATGAAAAATTGGTCAGGGTAAGTCATGCAAATTTGAAATTGGGATTTTGTAGCAACCCTGAATGAAATCAGGAGCTTTAGTAAGCTTATTTGAATGTAGAAATCTAATCATTCACTTAGTAAGGCTTACTATAATTTATTTAGTTAGGTTACTAAGTGAATTTCTAGTTTTTTACTGTAAAATAATATTTTATTTATTAAAGATTAATAGAAACGCCTACTAAAGCAATTGATAAACGACTTAGTACAAAACTACTAATTCTTATAGAGTATTTCCTTAAAAAATAGTTTTCTAAGTTTATACAGATAAATACAGTTAGCTAAACTCAAGAATTTCATGAGTCTTATAATAAACATTTTATATGGTTCATTTAGTTGTGTGAATTACTTCTATCGAACCGGTTCAAGAAAAAAAGATTTATTTCATTAAAGTTTATCGTAATAATAAAAAATTATACCTGGAAAAATTTATTTCATACCTGGAGAACCTGGAAAAGTCCTGGAATTTTTTTAAGGGGAAACGCTAGACACCCTGATTTATTCCAAACGGCGATTTGTCATTAATTCCGAACTTTAATATTTTAATTCTAAGACTCGCGAAGCTTTCTTTGTGTGAAAATGATTTATAATAGACGTGAATACTAATCGGCGTTTTTTATCTCGAATTTGATTGGCATGTGAACCCTTTTCTCTTATCATTCTGCTTGTACTGAATCTTTCGAGAAAGATTACTTACATATTGATTGATAAATTTGTGAACGAGCTTGCTTTCTGTTAAACTAGATAATGTCAATAGCTTAGAGTTGTGTAACTAAAAGTACGTCGGTTTAAATTTTTAAAAATTTGCATATTGCTACAAAAGTTCGTACGTATGTTCAGAAAATTTGTATACAATTACGCATCTTGTTTATCGAAGTCAACTTTCGCATAGGGGTCGTTGCCAAAAAGTTGTAAAATTGGGCCTATCGATTTTTTGTAAGAAATATCTTAGAACTAGCTAAAGTATATTCTTTTTTCATTAATTGTGATCCAAAAAAAAAAAAAAAATACCAATTTAAGAGAGCAAGAATCATTTTTGTAGTGGACATAAATAATTTACATATTAGGTGAACATTCAATAAACGCAGAAAAATAAATTTCAAAATTATTTTAAAAATGATATAATAATAATATTAATAATGATAATAATAATAATAATAATAATGAAAATAATGAAACTTTTTGGCATCGACCCATAGGAAGTTTTCCTCAAATTTAGATTTTAATTTCATTGCAAATTTATTTAATTTCTAATACTTTTCATCTGCTTTTGATAAATCTATTTGATTAATTTTGAATTAACTTCAATTTAATTGGAAGATTCTGCAGAGTTGAAAATTTGAGTAGGGATTTTTGAAGATGTCAACAAAATCCGGGAATAACACAGCTATCTTAATTCTCCGAAAAAATTTTAATTAATTGCCAAGAAAAGCAGGTGATTGGGCTCAGAAAAATAAAACACTTGATTATGCTCAACCGGATCTTAAATCAATAGATATAGGCCAAAAATAAGAATTAATTTATTTCTTATCTATGCTCAATTAAAGTTGAAATCAAGATTTTCTTGATTCATGCATACAATCAGAATTCTTGCTTTATTTTCAAAAGAGTAAAGATTTGTTTCTGAAAAAAAATATTTTGGAGAGAGATAACTTTATCATTTTTGTTATCATACTCGATAATGGAATTATCTCGGATTTAAAGAACGTGGAATAATAGTTGTGTATCTAGTGTTGGGAAACGATATAGATACCAACGAATCTAGGTTTTTCCTGGAAAAAAGTGAATTGAAACGTTTTCAAACAAATTTGTTTACTTCCTCGGTCATTCACGCAGATATATACGTCAGCGACGATTTAACATCGTTAAAGTTAAAGACGCAATATATTAGTTTTTAATTAGATGTTTAAAAAATATTATTGAAAACTAGGTATTTTGTTTAATTATGAAGAAAAAAAATTATTTTATAAAAATAATTTCTGCAGTTAATTTTGTTATAGATGCAATCTTCTTTTATGAAAAAAGAACTTCAAAATAATAACAAAAAGTCTGAATTATTTTTTTTTAAATTTAATAATGTAATTTATATTCTGTTTTTTTTATAACAAAAAATTAATAAGGATTGATTAAAATGATAACTAAATGTATTTTAATCAAATGTAAGAAATTCCTGGAAACCAGAATTAAAATTGTAACAATATGCGCAGTGAATGAACTAAAGAAATAATTTGTTTTCAGAGCTTAATATAGTTTTTTTCCCCTGGAATGGAATCTATAGGTAAAAAAACCCATTCAATTGTTTCCTGATTGATGAGTCATTGAGATGAATAAAAAATTAGTTTACGCGATTCTCCTTTTTAGATTCAAAGTGTTTCACATTTTATTTGAGTTAAATTACAAAAAAAATACGAAATTAGCGACGATTAAACATCAAGTAACAACAAGTTAAGGACGCAAGATATTAGTTTTTTATTAGATGTTTAAAAAATATTTTTGAAAACTAGGTATTTTGTTCAATTATGAAAAATAAAAATTATTTTATGATAATAATTTCTGCAGTTAATTTTGTTATAGATGTAATCTTCTTTTATGAAAAAAGAGCTTTTCAAAATAATAATAAAAAGCCTAAATTAATTTTTAAAAAATTTAAAAATGTAATTTCAATTTTGTTTTCTCTATAATAAAAAATTAATAAGGATTGATTAAAATGATAACTAAATGTATTTTAATTAAATGTAAGAAATTCCTGAAAATCACAATTAAAATTGTAACAATATGCGCAGTGAATGAACTCAAGAATTAATATGTTTTCAGAGCTTAACATAGTTTTCTTTTTTTTCTCCTGAAGTGGAATCTATAGGTAAAAAAAACCTATTCAATCGTTTCCTGATTGGTAAGTCATTGAGATGAATAAAAAACTAGTTTACGCGAGCCTCCTTTCTAGATTCAAAGTGTTTCGCAATTTATTTGAATCAAATTTTAAAAAAATATTTCGAAATTATGCAAAATTGTTTAATTTACTTTAATATTAATTAAGAGTATTTGATACATAATCATGTCACGAATTACCGACGGATTTTTTATTTATATTCAGCGGGTTTGTTAAGAGAAAAATGCAAATATATTGCTGAAATTTGAAGATATAATAAGGAATATATCAAGGAATCGATGTGTGGTGAGTTTCAATTTTTTTTTTGAAAAAAAATTATTTTTGAAAATTTTTTTTTCAAATAAAAACTAAAATACACCAGAAATCGATGCTTAAATATATTCTTTATTATTTCTCAAAATTTCGGCATTATACATAAAAAATCGGTCGTTAATTCGTGACGTCATTATGTATCACATACCCTTAAATTGAAATAAAAAAAATGATTAATAAACACTAATTATTGTTTTTTTTGTTCTAAATTGGGAAAATTAAATGGCTACCAATCTAGATTTACTATTTGAAAAATTGAGACGTCCAAATCTTCTGATAAAAATAAAGTGTTTTTATAAGATTGGTAGTTTCAGCAACACCCCAGATAAAAATAATAATCGTAAGATAAAATGACAGTGACACATAAAAATATCATCATTCAAACATAATATTTGGTATATTTGTAAACATATTTTGTTATTATAAGAGTAAGCGTAGGAAACTGATATCGAAATAGCTTTTTACATTCTCACCAGAAAAGGTATCAGATTTGTGTAAAATTTGACCCCACCCCCCGTTTTTGTCAAATGTCCACGTTTTGAGGCACTCTGGATCCAAAAAAATGGTTTTTGTGAATGTGTCTGTCTGTAGATTTTTTCTTGTTAGCACGATAACTTTCGAAAGAATCGACAGATTGGATTGGCCTTGGTATACTCTTTCAGTGTCCTAAAATGAAGGTCAAGTTCGTTAGCCAGCCATTTTGAATAAAAATTCAAAAAGTCAAAGAATTTTGAAAATTTTTTAGACCACTTTTTTCTGCAATTTACCAATTCTATGTACGGATATTCATAGTACTCAGAAAGAAGAATAATTTATTCTTCTGACATTTTTCGATAAAATAAAGATTATCAGACTTACAGCATTTTCAAAATTCAAAAAATCAATAGAAAGTGAAGATTTTAAGCCAAACAACGCACGATATAGAAAAAAGTCAGGAGAAGAAAAACATTGCTTTTTGAAAGCTCTACAATATTGAGATAACAACTTTTTGAATTTAAAAAAAAATCGAAAATTCAAATTTTCCCGCCAAAAAACGTGAGATATGAAAAAATAT
>JBAGKK010481420.1:0-16968 GCA_037177015.1 Euceroptres primus
CGTCGCACACTTTGACAAAGAAATACGAGTTTTTTTACTCATTTGCCTTCATCCATCGAAATTTTCTTCTTCAATTATATTTGATAAATTTTCTTTCTCATCTTTATCTTTTTTATTGCTGAAATAATTTTCTAATTTATGGCTGTTTCTAAAATAAACTTTAATGTTACATTTTTTAGGGGAACCTCTAATTCTTTCAAATAATCCTTGAATGTATGGAAGAGTTAAGACTTTATCATTTGTATTGTATCTAAGCACCTTTGTTTCTTAGTGTTGTTAGAACAGTTATGGGTTTCATGAACTCTCTCTTTTATAACACTCTCAATGAGTGGCAAAGGATAATCATTTAATTATAAAGTTTCTTTAGTATAAATTAAATTTTCTCTCGGAAAGTTAACATGCCTTTGTTTAATGCATCTATCAATTAAGTACTTAATTAAACCAATTTTTTCAGAAAAGGGATGACAAAAATTGTAATCAAGATATTGACCAGATGATGTTGGTTTTCTAAACCAATTTGTGATTAAATCTTCATGTTCAGTTCTAATGATGGATAAATCTAAAAAATTAAAAATATTCTTTTCCTTAATTTCAAAAGTGAATTATATAGAGTGTTCCATACTATTGAAAATTTTAACAAAAACATTAATTTTATCAGTGGGAATTATGGTAAACACAACATCGATAAACCTTTTGTAAAAAACCGGTTTAAAATTTAGTTTAGATAAAGCTTTTTCTTCAACTATTCTTTTGCTTCCATTATTATATTCTGACATGAATTAAATAAATCTTTTTCTGATTTCTACATTGAACAAATGACCAAAATAAATTTTCCAATTTCTCTTTAATGTGATATTGTCTATCAAATCTAATTACGTTCGACATTTGTCTTTTGATCATCTTACAAACTCACTGTAAGTGTCCAAAACACAGAAATAGTATTTCAGAAGCACGAATTTTAAGAGCCCTTGTGTACCATTTCATTCTTAGTGGACTGTGCACCAACACATGTCTTATTTGTAGTTCTGAAGGCGAATACTTATGAGTAGGGCCATAAAATCTCGCGAGACAAAACATCGATTAATCTCAGATGTCTGTGCCAACGAATGCCCCTTAAAGTCTTTTTATAGCAGCATGCATAATTTGATAATCCCTTTGGAGAATTTTAAGCACCACTGCTATGAAATTACAGACCAAAACATTTATCTCAAACTTAAAAATTATTCCTCTATTTTAAATTGTTCCTCTATTTAAAATTGTTCCTCTATTTAAAATTGTTCCTCTATTTAAAATTGTTTCTCAATATTAAATTATTCCTCTATTTAAAATTGTGCCTCTATTTTAAATTGTTCCTCTATTTAAAATAGTTATTCTATTTAAAATTGTTCCTCTATTTAAAATAGTTATTCTATTTAAAAATGTTCCTCTTTTTAAAATCGTTCCTCTATTTTACATTGTTCCTCTATTTTAAATTTAAAAGTAAGACATGTTATTTAAAAAAAGGATGAAAGTAAAATGACCATTCATTCTGAATATTAATAAAGATTTCGACATAATTATACTGGCCCAGTTTTAAACAGTTCTGTAAAACTTCTCTCAGCGATTTGCATAACTGAAAAAATGGTATTTTGAAAGGTGGTCTGAAGAAACGTTGCCACGTCTTTAATTCGAAGCGCGAGCGACCACAACGTTAAAGTGATTAAATCGCAGTGGAATACCAATATGAAATTACACACGGTACCGAGACATTACTGGATCGTGTCATATTGGGTTACGGCAACTCTTAGATGTCTTACAGCGCGAACGGGATACTCGCGGGGAATAGCCTTTTTAAAATCCCAGGACGACGGTTCAACGCGCACGGTTCCGTTTGCGTAAAAAAATGTAATTCCTGTCAAGTGTCAGAAATATCAGATATAACATTTCAAAATGTCCTTAAGGGAGTTTTATATCACTGGAGAAAAATATGGAAAATTCTACTTTCTGTTAGATTTTTTTTTACCCCAGTATCTTTATTTCCATTCTGTAAATATAGGTTGAAATTGAGAGAATAACATTTTTTCAGTTCTTAGTCTGAGAAATTAGGCACTTTTTAAGACTCTGTAACTTTAGGGATAAAAATTTTTAAGATTTCGTTAAGGGAAAACATTTTGATACGAATATTACGACCTTTTTAATCTGCATGTTCCCTTTTAGTCAACGTTAAGCTCTTTTTCCAAAAATCTATCTTAAAAGCAGAAGCTGTCAATATAATTTTCGCGGAAAAAGTTGGCTGAGTATAATCAATCATGCAAATTATGGACACTGTTAAATTTCGAGGGTGAATCCCATATGGTAATGCTGTTAATTCACGATACGGACGATGCGGCCAATACACGATACAAATCCTGTTATCGATTACCGTTTTGCATCGTACGAACAACTGTTTATTAAGGCTAAATTATTCCATTTGTCGAACTGATTACCAGATCATAAATCACACCTTGTGACGTGTGAAATCAGTAAAAATGATATTACTGATTTCGGAAAAGAAAGTGAAAAATTTCACGGCAAAACTTAAATTATTACAACTATTAGAGAAAACTGAGAACTTTCCTTAGGTATTTATTTTATTGACAGCATTCTCAACAGCTCTTGGTCTGACTTTTATATAAAGTGCTGTTATATTTCTAAATAAAGAGAGACATAGAAAATATCAGAATTTTGTCGCCATTTAATATCCATCTCGTAACAAAATTCTTTTATATTGCTTTTGCAGAAACTAGTGCTATATCTTGAGAGGCGTAACAACGCGAAGGAGCAGCAGAAACGAACGAAGAGTTTTATCACTTTCCCGTCGAGCGACATAGGACGCTTGCCCTCGAGCGTTAAATCACTGTCGACAACTATATCGTTCCGTGTGTCGTTCATTCCTTATTTTTGTTCTATTTTTTCACGCAACTACGAGTCATAGGATCGATAAAGAACAAAACCATAGATTTTTGCAGGTACATATCTTGCAATTATATCTGCAGTAGAAACTCCAAAACAGAAGCTTGGAAAGAAGCAAAAATTTAAACTGTATGACAATACAGTTAACATTTAACCCTTTAACGGCCAGTCGGATATATACGTCCCACCTACTTCGAAAAATCGTAACTTCCATAAAAATGAACATATCGGTATCGCGAAGGTCTCATTTTAAAGAAGAAGAGTTCAGCTAATCACATAAAGTTTGGCGAATATGAGGGTTGTACCCCTACCGTTTTACACCTTGTCAAAAAGTGAAAAAATTGCGAAAAATTGAAAAATGAGCATAACTTTTAGGCAATTTTTTTTACATTATAATCTCAGGTATATGTTTTGACATTGCATAAAAAATATTATGTGAAAATAGGTCCGGATGAAAAACTACCCCCCACAGTAATAATACGCCAAAAACCACCCTAAGCAGTGGTAATGCGCTTATAACTCGACTTTTATTAATGTTCAGTTCATATATATATTTTTAAAGGACATTAAAATTATGTGCAAAATAAGTCTAAGAGAAAAACTACCCTTAACAGTAACAATATACCGAAAGCCACCCCTAGCAGTGGTAATGCGCCTAAAACTAGACTTTTATTGATGTTGAGATCATATATATTTTGAAAAAACATCAAAATTATGTGAAAAAAGGGTTTAAGAGAAAAACTACCCCTAACAGTAACTATGACAAAATCCACCCTTAGCAGTGGTAATGCGCCTAAAACTGAAATTTCATTGACGATCAATTCATATATATTTTTAGCACTTTAACGGCCAGTGGGACAAATACGTCCCATCTACTTTGAAATAACTACCCGCAACAGTCATAAAATGCCAGAAACCACCCCTAACTACGGCAAAACTCTTGTATATATATATATATATATATATATATATTGAAAAATTATGTGCATAAAAGATCCGGAAAAACTACCCCCAACAGTAATAATATGCCAAAAACCATCCCTAACTTCTAAATACTTCTAATACTTCTAAAAACAGCATCTTGTTTATTGTTAGTTTATATAATGTATTTTGAAACATCAAAATTATTTGCAAAATATATTTCTAATATTTCTTAAGTACAAGTACATAGATGTTTTTTATAATATAGGAGTGGTTTATAAGGCTAGTAATAATTCTTAAGTATCTTAAAACATACCTGCATCTACCGAAGTACTTATTCTTCAATTTAGAGAAGGATAAAATAACAAGAAATGACATTCTAATTTTTAAATCTTCAGTGGCACTTTTTTCTTAATGCAGGGGTGCTCTATAAGGGTTGTAATGGTTTCAAAGTTTCTTACAATATATTTGTAAGTTTACTTCAATTCACTTCATGATCAAATGACTGGAAATTGTATTTTAATTTTTTAGATCTTAGAGGTCATTTTCTAAATTTAGGGGTAGTTCATAAGGGTAGTAATGTCTTACAATGTGCCTCCGTGTACCGAACTAATTATTCTTAAATTTAGAGCAGGATTCAATAACAAGAAATGACATTATAATTTTTAAATCTTCAGAAGGGTTTTTTTAATTCAGGGATGGTTTATAAGGGTTGTAATGGGTTCAAAGTTTTTTACAATATATTTGCAGGTTCTGGAATAAGTTTACTTCAATTGACTTCATGATAAACTAACTGGAAATTGGATTTTAATTTTTCAGATTTTAAGGGTCATTTTTCTAAATTTAGGGGTAGTATAAAGGGCTGCAATGATCCGTAAGCATCTGAAAACATACCAACATGCAATGAAATACATATTTTTCAATTTAGAGTAGGGTAAAATAACAAGAAATGAGATTATAATTTTTAAATCTTCAGAGGCGCTTTTTGCTCAGTTCAGGGGTGGTTTATAAGAGTTGTAATGATTTCAAACTTCTTTATAGTATATTCACATGTTCTGAAATATGTGTTCTACAATTCGATTCATGATCAAATAACTGAAAATTGTATTTTAATTTTTTAGATTTTAGAGGTCATTTTTCTAAATTTAGGAGTAGTTCATAAGAGTAGTAATGATCGGTGTCTTAAAACAAACCTACATCTAACCGAAGTACTTATTCTTCTATTTAGAGTAGGATAAAATAACAAAAAATGACACAATTTTGAAATATTCAGAAGCGCTTTTTTTAATTCAGAGGTGGTTTATAAGGGTTGTAATGGTTTCAAAGTTTAAAAATAGCACATTTCGATACGTGTGTGAGAGGTGATTATTTAACGCACGAGACGTTTTTCGCACGAGCGAAGCGAGTGAGAAAAGTCAAGTGCGCTAAAAATCACCTTTTACACAAGTATCGAACAGTATTTTATATCACGAGAGCCGAAAAATCATGTCAAAGTTAAGATTTTGAAGTTAGAGTGGTTTAAAATATATTTACATGTTCTAGAGTATGTATTATCTAATTCAATTCACGATCAAATAACTAGAAATTCTATTTTAATTTTTTAGATTTTAAGGCTCATTTTTCTAAATTTAGGGTTTTTTATAAGGGTAGTAATGATCGGTAAGTCTCTTTCAATATATCGAGAAGCTCTGAAATACTTATTTTTCAATTTAGAGTTGTATAAATTTACAAGAGTCAAGATGACAATTTTTGATATATTAGGAGTGGTTTTTTTAATCTGAGGGTGGTTTATGAAGATAAAAAAATTCTTTAAAAATTTTTTTTACACATTGAATGCCCATAAATTTAGATTCACCATGTCTCGAGTATGTTAAACCAATGCAAAAATTCAGCCGTTAAAGAGTTAAATTAAAGGGAATTGAAATTCAAAATGGAAGCGTACAAATTTAGCATAAATTTTGTTTTTCACGACTACACGAAGTGAAGAGTCTGTACATCAACTGTATGAGACGTAATTTATATATCTGTTTAAAAAATGATTTACCTATTCACGAGTACAGGAAACCTGTACCCTGGCGCACGTGTTACTGTCATCGGGAGTGTCGACATATTTTCAAACGAGTATCTCTACATCCTCATATCTCTCTTTCCCGCACACAAAGGGATTTTTCCCTCACACAAGCTTGTCCCCACAGGCGAAATACGCGGTAATTTGCCGTTACCTACAGGTTCGGGAAATGAAACGAAATTCAATCGAATTAATTATCGCACGTTGTTAATTACTAAATTCAGTCAATAAAACGAGTAGCAGAAAGGGAGACGGGTAATCACAAAAATGGTTAGAGAAGGAGGGAGATAAACAAGAATAATGGATAAAAAGAGAGAGGCAGTGAGGGTGACCTAAAACAAACGAGTGGTCAGTCCGGACTTTAGAAGGGATGGCCTCTCCTCACCTCTTGACGGTTCCTCTTCTCTTTTTTTTCTCTGGCTCTCTCGCTCGCCACTCGACGCTGCAAAATTTACAAAACACCGAATTTCAATTACCTGCATTCGCCAAAACAACGGGGTCCGTCTGCGGCAAAACTACCCTCACATAAATCATAATTACAAACGAGCTGGAACGCAGAGTCGCTTTAAAACTAAAGCGTTTGCGCTGGGCAGTTAGAAGCGCTCTGGGAGGTTCGTGCAAAAACATTGACATGAAACAATCGAACTTTTTATCCAGTCCGAGCAACGGTTCACGTTCATAGAGAAAATTGTTGGAAATTATAATTTTCACATCATTTATTGAAGCACAAATAAAAATAAAATTGTTCATTTCAATTAAGTCAATTAAATACAGAATGTTCTAAAGTATTCAATAAAACACACAATTCAATATTTAATCAAGGAAACAGAATTAAAAATTGCATAAATATGTAACTTTTTTATTGCAATTGGATAAGTGAAAATCAATTTAGAATTCGTGATGGACGAATGGTTGGACAGTTACGACAATGTTAGTGCTGACATGGTAAAAACTGTATCCTCAAAATCTTTTGATAAGAGATAAAAGGAGAAGAAAGGATGACATAACAGGAGAAGATAAAAAAAGAAACCACGTGGTTCGACAGCGATCGTAATCACTGACCTGATTGCTCTACATTGTACGTCGTGGCCGACAATTCTATTCGCTTCAGATTGTTCGATTTTCATTGTGATTTCATTGTGGACATTTTTTCAAAATAAACGCAGGACGTAACGAATTCGAGGCGAACGGTTTTCACCAGTTTCATAGATTACTACAAAATCCCTTTTTTTTCAATTTCGACAGGATCAACTATTGCAAAATGTAGTAAATCATGAATTTTAAAAAATTGTCGAAGCTGTATAAATCGTGATGCTAAATTGAGAAAAATTTATAAATGAAATATTCAAATTTTTCTTGGTAAAGTTAATCAGTTTCTCCAGATCTGGTCAAGAATTCTTTTCACAAAATATTAAAATATTTATAAATAAATATTCAAATAACTAAATTCATTTAGTAATTAAGATTTCTAAAACGGTTGTGCATAATTTTTCCGCAAAAAAGTTATAAAAAATTTACTGACGTTAATTTCTCGTTGAGAATTCATTCTTTCAAAAGAAATATTGATTATCGTCATCACGTGCTACATGGTGCGAGAATATTGCGATATAAGTGAAATCAATTAACGTTATTGATGGACTACAATATATAAGCACAAGCTGTCGCCATCTCTATGTGGAATTGGAAGATTGTGATATACAGACTGCAGCACATTGAACGGCTTTCCGCCTGAAGTATGTAGAGAAAATGTAAACTGGCTTAAAAATATTAGAAATATTATTAATTTCAATATTTGAACATTTGATCAAATACATATAAAACAGTAAATCAAAACGGAAAATAATATTTGATGAAATTGCTTTTTTTAAATATAAATTTATTGTGTTGTGATATGTAGTAAGTAATAAACAAGTAAGCGAAACTGAAAAAAACGACGAATATTTTCCTGACTTGATTGATTCTACACACGAGCCTCATATCACGATATTGCGATAACTCAACATCAGATTGAACGTCGATCGAATTCTCGCATGCATAACAGCAGTTTCCACGACGTCTCGTTTACTCATTACGTTTCCCTTACGCAATATCCGGTTTTCATTGATCTCGTGACGTTTCGGCAATCACAATGACAATCAAATAGAAGAGACACTGCACGAAACGACAAAACCATAACCTGCACGCTCGTTTCAAACAAATACATCTAATTTTTAACTCAGCAATACATTGCCAAAAAATAAAAAATAAAAAATATATTTTTCACTTCAAATGCAATTAAAAAATGAAAGTTTTTGAAACTGGTTTTAGAAAGAAATTTAAAGAAACCTGAATCGATTGCCACGTCTATAGAAATTTCACCGTTAATTAGTACACATATTAGTTGAACTTGTTCGTTCAAGCGTCCTCAGTTAGTGATCGATAAAACGAAATAAAAGTTGACCTGCGGCGAAGGTTTTTCTGAACAAGGTACAACTAAAGTAACTAGGTGAAATCCAATCTCATTTTTCTTTCCTTTTTTTTCGATTTGATATTACCTGAATTTGATCGAGAAATGATCACTTCCAGGAAATTCTATTTTCTTTTTTAATTGAAAAACAGATAGCGAAGTTGAAAAGCAGCTTTAATTTATTATTGCTATTTCCTAAGAAGTTTACTTCCAGTGAAATGAGGATAACTAGTCACGAAAGATAGTCGCTGATCGAGACGTGGGTCGCAGTAACGAGATTAGGAATCACCAGCACGAAGATGTCGATTAAAATCTGCGTAACAGTTTTACTTTTTTCCCATTCAGGCATTTATGTAGCAAACTTCCGAAGCAAATTCAGAATTATTATAGGCGTGATATTAATTACTTACAATTGGTAGTAGAAGGATTATTTTTTATTTAAATAAATGTAAAATTTCTTATTTTCGT
This sequence comes from Euceroptres primus, assembly GCA_037177015.1. NCBI lineage: Eukaryota > Metazoa > Arthropoda > Insecta > Hymenoptera > Figitidae > Euceroptres > Euceroptres primus. The sequence continues at coordinate 8,835 of JBAGKK010481420.1, forward strand.
ATTTCAATATATTTGAGATTCAGCAATATTTCAATGTTAATTGGTGGAAATTAAACTTTTGAGTTGCATTTTTTATAATTACTTCTGACGCGAAGCTGTTACACAATATTTTAATTGTCTTCTGGGAGAAGAACGTTGAAATTCTAATTCAGTGAATTTTAACTTGCAAATGTAAATCTGCATACAGTATAATTTACAGTTCTTTTGAGAAATAAAATAGTTTTCTGGGCACTAAACTGAATTCAAAATTGAAAATTACGTCAGCTTTTGAAGACCTCAAACCTCCGAAGTTTAAATTTCCGAGTGGAAAATTTCACATTTAAATTCCTTCCATGTTTCAGACTGAAAAAGTATAAAAAAAGAACATACATAAAATTCCAAACCACCTTGCTTTAACTTGCCATCTCTACTTACGACCCACAATGGGAAATAAGTACACTTTTTGGTTTAAATTAATATTTAGTCTACAATTCTTTACCGACATCGACAAGTTTTTTTAAAAAAAAAGCTAATAAGATTTCTAAGAGGATTGTGTGGCTCAATTTTTAAAAAAAGTTCCTACTTTTTTTTTAAATAAACAAATATAACGCAAAAAATGACAATTTTGCAAATTCGAACTTCTTTAAAATAATTCCTAGGTTCTTTGAAATAATGCGAACGTTTTTGCAATCGCCTACATTTGATAAAGCAAAATTAGTTGAAAATAATTTGTCATGGTACATTAAACAAAATAAATTTTGTTAATATAATTAATTCGTTAAAAACAGTTTTTTAACTTTCAATTTTTTGACGTTTACTTTTATTGTATTGCAAGAAATTTGTGTCAAAATAATATTATGATAAAAAAACCTTGTAGTCAAATAATAATTGGTAATATTATAAACAAATACTTAATTTGGTCACATTTTCCCACTAAAAAATTAATTTTTTTCAATGTTAATAATGCATTATTCAGACATTTTTCAATTAAAAAATTAATTTTTTTCAATTTTAATACTTTTAATTGGCTAACCCAGAATTATTTTAACACTAAACATTGTTCTCCAATAAATTGAATGATTATTATAAACAAGTTTTATAAAGAAATGCATAATTCAGACATTTTTCGAACAAAAAATTCGTTTTCTTCTATTTTAGCACTTTGAATGGACTACTCAATCATAATTACATCATTAGACATAATTAGCTAATTAATTTTATGATTATTATAAACAAAATTTATGAATAAATGCAAGATGCGGTTGCTTTAAAAAAATTTCGGACATAAACAGGTTCCTTCAAACCATATTTCGCACTTATTTATAAATTTTGTTTATAATAATCATAAAATTAATTAGCTAATTACGTCTAATGATGTAATTATAATGAAATAGTCAGTTCAAAGTAATAACGTAGAAAAAAAAATTTTTGTTCGGAAAAGTTTAAATTGTGCATTTTTGTATAAAACCTGTTTGTAATAAATAAGCATTAAATTTATTGGCGAATAACGTTTAGTGTTGACATAATCCTGGGTTAGCCAATTGAAAGTTTTAACATTGACAAAAATTTTTTTTTCGAAAAATGTGCAAATAGTGCATTTGTTTATAATAATCATAAAATTTATTAGCCAAGAATGTTGAGTGATAAAATAACCTTGGGTTAGCCAATTAATATTATTAACATTGTAAAAAACGAATTTTTCGGTCGAGAAATTACCAAATTAAACATAAATTTATAAAATTTGTTTATAATATTAACAACAATTATTCAACCACAAGTTTTTTTAAATCATAATATTATTTTGACACAAATTGGTTGCAATATAATAAAAGAAAACGTTGGAATAATGAAAGTTAAAAAAAAAAGATTTTATTAAATTAATTACTTACTAAACATTTTTTTTGTTTAATGTACCATAAAAAATTATCTTTATTTATTGTCGCTATATCAAATGTAGGAGATTGCAAAAATTTTCGCATTATTTAACAGAAGTTCGAATCGACGAAATTGTCTTTTTTTGCATTATATTTTTTTTACTTAAAAAAAATGGAAAACCTTTTTTAAAAATTGAGCCATACTATTCTTTTCAAAATTTTATTCGATTTTTTTTAAAGAAAAAGTTATTCAAATCGGTGAAGAATTATAGGTTAAATAATCATTTAAACCACATCTTATTCCCAGTGTGCGACCTGATTCAAACTTATGATTAGAAGTGTGAAGTTCAACAGTTCGAATTTTCAATGCAAATTGGTACCTTTTCGGCCACGTTTAGAACATTGAATTATTCAAAATTGAGTTTAATTCAAGAAATTGAAGCTTCTAAGCCCTCTTCGAAAGCCAGATTTCTCAAAATCGAAATTATTCAGTTGGTTTTGAAATTAAATCCATCTGACATGCAATTGGAACTTTTGAAAAATTCGAAGCCAACATTCGAATCGACGATTCGAATTTTTCAAATTCGAATTGCATTTCAGATGGATTTAATTTCAAAATCAACTGAATAATTTCGATCTTGAGAAATCTTGCATTCTAAGAGAGCCTAGAATCTTCTATTTCTTCTTGAATTAAACTCAATTTCGAAAAATTCAATGTTCTTAACCCTTTAGTGCCTATGGTGCCATATATGGCACATTCACTATTTTCGATTTTCTAGAATTTTTATGTGATAAGCTTAAAATTCTGCAAAATAAATATGTGGATTATATTATAGTGGATTATTCCACATCTCGTACGGGGGCTATAAATTATCTTACACTCAATGGAAGCCGAGAAAACTAAAAAAATTTGCAAAAAATTTATTTCAAAAATCGCTTAAGAAATGACCATAGATTAGACCTGAATTTTTTTAGAATTTTTAGTCAACAGATTCTGGGTGCGGACCTTAAAGGGTTAACATGGTCGGAAAAGTACCAATTTATATTCAAAATTCGCACACCTCTACTTATAATCCTAAACTATGAGTTTACAAAAATTTTGTTTTCTTTTGAAATAAACGAAAGTCATGTCTACAATAAAAATTGGAGGAAGAATCAATAGACTTCAGCTGAAATAAAGGAGCGAAATATTTTTCATTATTGAATCGTTCCAATAACTCGAGCGAGATGAATCGTTCTTCGATAACATCGCAATTCTTGTCGGGACTATCCCAAAGAAATAACGTCATTACTCTTACTATCCAGTTTTCAGTTTTTAACTCGCGAGACATTCGCTTTCCAATCGGAAACTATACGAATCTACCAAGATATTCTCCCTTGACTGTTTTATGTTCGTTTCGCCAAGATCGAAAATGTCAAGATGGGTTTCAGCCTAAATCCGATAAGGAGCAGTCAGGAATCGATTACGCGGAAATCCACGTATCGGACTTCGTCATCCGTTTTCGAGAAAGTGCATCGTACCGCGGAATCGCTCCGACGAACTTCCGGTCGTTACTTACGAGATGGCACAAAGTTTGTGCAGTTTAGAGGAGCAGGTCGAGCGAGCACCGTTAGAATCGCAAATTGATCTTGGCGCTAGTGAGCGACGGAACGAGCGCGAGCGCCACGTCTTTATCTCGTTTCATGCTTTTCCTATCTCCACCCCGCGCCTCTATCTTATTCTACTAGCGATGTTCTATTTTTCCCCCCTTTCGCTCATCTTGGATACTTTTCCTCCCATATATTTCTCAGTGCGCGAAGTAATTTCGCAGCAGACGCTTCTCCGATCACTTCCCGATCACTCTGAGACGATCTTGCACCTCGAGACTCGCCACAAAGATGAAGGAGAGGATGCAGTTATCGGCAAAGAGCAAAGAATGATGACAAGAGATTGGAAAATCGACAGGATGAACATAAATTAAAAGCAAACAAGTCGTTAATCTACGGTAGTAACTGCGTTTCAAAGTACATTATAAACAGTCGTGTTGTGCTTAATGGGAATGAGAAAAAATGAAGCTGCGAGACAGCTGATAATAAATAATAAACCCACTCTGTTGCAGGTAGAGGAAGATAATCAACGAAGTTTTACTTTTTATGATGTATATTGAATTAGAGAAATTGATCTATAAAGATGCGATTGTGTTGGAATTGGTAATTTATAATCTGTTTCGGAATAAAGAATTTGAAAATATTTAAGACCTGGGGTGGGACCACGAGCTAGCGATAGCGATAGCGCCTGCCAGTTATGCTAGGGATTTTTTTTGTTACTGGGTTGGCAGCTGTAGAATTTGAATTTAGAACAAACGACAGAGTTGCTACACCTAAATCTAATACGTGGTAAAAGTTAAATAATATTTGAATTCAAGGCCATAGACTTTCAGACAAGTAAATAAAAAATTTAATACGAAATTTATGAAGAAAAGTTACTTCTACAAATAGAATCATCGTTGTTAAAAGATTTTCTTTGGTGACAATTTGTTAACAATTTTTCGACTTATTATGGGTGAAAATAAAAAATCGACGAAAATGAGAAAATCGAGAATCGAAATCGAAATCGAGAAAATTACGTTCTTACTCTTAAAAATATCCTGTTTTAAATATACATAAGGATTTTTTAGCACGCGAGCCACTCTATAATATCCTATGCTTACATTTATCCATATTTTGCTAAGATACACGTAAAATATTTTAAATATCTGAAAATGTCATCGTGTCCCTTGTTCCTGATTATATTTATAAGTATTTGAAAGCCTTTTTTGTTGTTAAAATACATGCAAAATCTTTTAAATATCTAAAAATGTCATCGTGTCCCTTATCCCTGATTATATTTATAAGTATTCGAAAATCTTTTATAGTAAAATTGGATGCTTTTCTGAGATACACCTTTTCTCTATTACTCCTAAAGATAAAAAAGAAGTTAATAAGCGTTTGATTAATTTCAATTTCAAGAAACGAATAGCTTTTCATGTGTCCCCAGATTTGAATTTCATTTTTGGTCGTCGTGTCCAGAGACACACTTCGAAAGATTTTTTAATGAAAATAGTAGTTTTCCATATTTAAACCATAAAAAAGTGTATATATACAACCATACAAAAATTCTGAATAGGCTTACATCATCAAAACAATTCTCTATGAGGAAGCTTAATGTTCATGAAATGATTACAATTGAAATACACCGTAGAATGAACGCACGCAAACTTCTTGGTAACGGTTTTTAATTAGCAACTCTGGAAAACGTTACTGATATACATATTCAGTGGATTTATAAAAAAAATATGAAGGGTTTCAAGAGACGAAATCTTCAATTTTTGCATCTTCTTATATTTTTATCTTTTGTTTGAATTTCAAGGCAAATTAAAAACTTCAAATACAGGTAGGCTAAATTTAAAAAGATCTTGATGAACGTCTGTATAGAACAATCTCAAGGTGGAGAAAGAGTGGTAGAGAAAGCCTTGGAAATCGATTCACGTAAATATTCAATGACGAGAAAACCATAAAGTGCGATAGTACGTTGAATGTCAAATTACGACGTCTCGTCTTCTACAAATGTATTACGGAACTATCGCGAGTTGACGGCTTTGTGCTCTAGAGACCCAACTTCGGTTGTAATGTCGCATTTCGGAACATCAAGTATTCATGCTTGACCTACACAGTGATATTACCTCTGGACATTAAGGTTTCGTGTAAGCTGCAAGGGTTGCAGGAAAAACAGCACCCTACTTTCCATGTCCCGCTGACTAGGCAATAATTAATTCGTGGTTAATTCATCGCTTTAATTTAAATAGTTTCCACATTCTACGACCCTACCAGGAAAAGAACTCCCCCGAGCAAACAAACTCCTCGAAAGCTGTTACGTGTTACATCCTATTAAAAGTTGCCCGGAATTATTCACTCCATTTCCGCTGTGCCAGTGATAGTTATTATCATTTTACACGCCTGTTTTCTGCTTTAATTTGATTTTTTTAAACTTACACGAATACTTTGATTCAAGTATCATTTATTAATTATTTATCCATTTTAATAATTACAGGTGATACCGTTTAATGAATTGGCTTTTAATTATTTCGATTTTTGAAGTAGCTCTAACTTTAAATTATAAACAGAAAAAAACTATAAAATTAAGAGAAGTCGTCTGTTAAAATAGGGCCAGCAGATTTTTTCTTATATATATATATATATATAAAACAGAAAAAATATATATACAGAAATTTCTATTAAACTAACAGATGGTAAGTAAGTGTAACAGATATATCTGTAGAATTAACAGTAATGTCTGTTAGGTTAATATTTTTTGAACAATTAGAAATCCGTTCACCTAACAGACATTTATGTTAATTCTCTAGATATACCTGTTAAATTTACTACAAATCTTTTAGTTTAACAAAAATTTCTGAAAATATAACAGAAAAAATCTGCTTTCCCTATTTCAACAAATGACTTCTGTTAATTAAAATAGATCTTTTTTCTCCATGTAACTCTTCAGGTTATAACTGTTTCTTTTTTCTCTGCTGTTGAATGAATAAATAGATAAATAAACAAGAAGTCTTTCCAATTGACAATTATTTGTATATCTCTAATTTGAAGCTGACCAGCTATGCAAACTGTATATCTGGTTTCATTAAAAACGTTTAATCTTGGAAGACTTTTTAAGGATGTTCTGCACGGAGAAAAATTGAGTGTCAAACTGACACACTGTAGGTTTAACTATGCCAACTATGTATGGGATAGCCCTCTAAGATAGTCAACTTGAATATCTGAATATTCAAGTTGAACATGTAGATAATCGGTTTGACAATCTAGATAGTTAGACTGAATATATTTAAAGTTCAACTATAGGACAGCCCTCCAAAGCGTCAGTTTGACACTCCATTTTTCTCCGAGTGCCCGTACAAATTCAAAATTAATCAGTCTTTACCTTGAATGATAAAATCAATAAAAAAGAGCCTTCTGTTTCTGTAATTTCGACGAATCCTAGAACAAAAACTGAAGCTTTTTACATAAAAAATAGTTTGAGTTATGATTGTTTATTTAAGGATAGCAGGGATCATAGCAGTTGAGTAGTTCAATTTTAGGGGAAATAGGGAGATATGTTTTCGAAAAAAGGGGATTTTTTTTAAAAAAGGGGGAGATTCTTTTTTATTAAAAATACCAGGAGAGTGAATAAATATTAATAAATGGACTGTTTATATAAAAAATCTGAAATTTTATTAACAAATAAAATTGCATGTCTTATTTATAGGTGTAAAGCTTCGTTGAGGTTTAACAAGATAATGAAAAAATATCTCAGTTACTATGAGATATATTTTCCTGACTGGAAAAAGAATCAAATATAATTTTTTAATACTAATAGATTTGCAAATATCACGGTTAAAATACAAAGCCGAATTTAGTGTTTAACTTTTAAAGAAAGTAGTTGAAACGTATCTTAAATCTGAGTTTTGATGAAATAATGACTGAATAGATCAGTGAAAATAAATTGAATTAAATGTTTTTTAAATAGCAATAAAAAATTTTTAAACCATATTCAAAACTTTATTTTTCACTGATAAAAAAATAAATTAATGATAGTTGACAGCAATCGACATTTTTTAATGTAATCAATTTCTATTTATGATAGTTCTTGAAAAAACTTCAGAAAAAGGAGGAAAAGGGGAAAAATATCTCAACTTAAAAGATTTTAGGGGATTTGGAGAAAAATAGGGGAAACGGGAGAGTAGGGGGAAAAGAGGAATAGGAAACTAACTGTGATCCCTGGAATAGTTATTTAAATATTTGTGTATTTTCCTTGATCTTAGACAAAAGTCGTAATTTTCATTCAATTTCAATTATCAGTGGTTCATTTTGTTCCATAAAAGATGCTTTTCAATTCTATTTGGTACAATATCATTAAAATTTGTAATTTTAAATTTTTTTTAATTTTCAAGATGATTAAATGTACAATTTCTAAATACATAAAATAATTTTAATAAAAACGTATCAGTTAGAACTGTAAAGAATCTTTTATTTTAAGGGAAAAATGAGTTTTGAGATTTAAAATTGAATGAAAATTACGACTTTTATCTATGACTAAGGGAAAACACAAATATCCAGAGAACTATTTTCAAGTAAACAATTATTATGACCCAAATTATTTTTTTTTAAATTACCCTTAAATTTATGTTTTAGCCCTCAAAAGGTACACTCCAACCCAGCATACGTAATCGGTACACTGGTGCGAATTGGTTTTTTTGCAATGTTAATAT
>JBAGKK010481431.1:0-12134 GCA_037177015.1 Euceroptres primus
GCAGGTATAAACTAAACAGTGTATACCACTTTTAGACCAAGGTTGGTATATTTCTGGTCTAAAAGTGATATAAAGTTAGTATACTTTTTCACAAGGGATTATCTAGAAACTTTTGTCTTGAGGAAAATGAATTATCCAATAATTTTTTTGCATATTTAATTGTTTGACCCGAAAAGCTATCCCAAGTTTATGAATCCGTAACATTAAAAGTTTTGGAAATTATTATTAAAAACAAAATACTATTTCTAGACTTAAAAATAGGAAGTGGAATAAAATATTATGTATACCTAACCTCGAATTTCTGTCTTGTTGACTTCTGGGTACAATCACCAGTTTTTGCATTAAAACAAATCAACTCTTCAATTTCTTCACACTTCTAATTACCTTATTACGTGCATTTTAAGTAAAACGAAAGCAAAATGTGTCTCGCTGTCACGTCAACTTCCTCTTTCAAAACAAAACATCAAACTAAACAAAACATCAAACTAAACAAATTCAAGAAAACAAACTGAAGTGAACTGTGAATCATCCAGACTATCGAAATTAATCGAATACAGTCGGACCTCGAACTTGTGGACTTCCAACTTGTCAACTTCCCCTCATCTGGTGCCCCCACCACTAGTCGCAGTGGTAGATAATGGTGGTTGACGCTTGCGCAAATAGTTTATACGTACCCATGTATACATACGTGCATGCGCAAATGCCTACTGCGTAACTTCAATTTCCCTCCTAGCGACTTCCATTTTTTCACATTCCCCACCACCGAAAAGTTGAAATGGTGGAGGTCCGACTATCTATCTATCTGCGTCGTCTGCCTGCCCACTACCGCCACGTGTGACTGTCCGATTTTCTAAAAGGCAGAGCCACTCCTATCAACCAGAACGTTTTTTGGAGTTTTTTGATTCCATCGGACAAGAATAGTAAAGTTACGATTGAAATCATCCCAAAACTCGTAAATTTGCCCAGCCCCCGGCTCTTTGCCCAGAATACAGTCGGACCTCCACCATTTCATATCGGATCTCTTTTTTCTTCTCACAGTGGTCCTGTAGGAAGAAAAAGGCGATCCGATATGACATGGTGGAGGTCCGACTGTACGCTGAATACAGCCGTCGTGAGATTTGACTGGGGCCGATAGGTGGCGCTGATTGTTCACGAGGCCTAAATTCAAAAAAATGCCTGAGGTAAAACGTAAAAATTCAATTTTCTCTGAATAAAAACTATTTGATCAAATTTTCTTTCACGAGACATTAATTTAGAAACTTTTAAATATTTTTTAAAGCAATACTTACTACCAAAAAAGGTGAAGTGCTCGAGCTTTGGACGAAAATTCGCTTCGATGTATGGCGGGAAGTTCAAATCAAAGTTCGGTTATCTCCATATAGATATTGATATTAATATTTAGAATCATTATTAAATTGAAATATTATACGTAATAAATAAATGTATACATATAAATTATATATTAATAATTTAATTAATTAAATTAAATTAAAAAGTTTTAATTAATAATTTAAATAAATAAATTAATATTATAAATAAAAAATTAAAATTAATAATTAATGTAATAAATTAAATAAATAATTTAAATTAAAAAAGTTTAATTAATTAATAAATTAAAATTTAAAAACTTAAAAATATTGTTTTGAATTACAGAACAATCACACAAAACAATAATAAAGTTTAAAACTAAAATTAGATTTTTTTATTTTAGATTTTTTATTTTAGATTTGAAAATTTCTGGCTGCAGTTTCTATAAAAATGGCCTTTGCATAAAAAACTTCCACACAAAGAACGATCATTTTATAAAAGTAACAAAGACAAACAACTTATAAAATTCCTTTATTAGAAAATAAAAAACCACAATGAAAGAAGGTCTGCGTAATAAATAATAATCAATAATTTATAGTTTTGTACTATAGCGAGTATTTAGAACTGCACATATTGTATCTAATAATGCCTTAAGTCTGCTTAAGTTTTATCACTTTTTAATTTGTTTCAAGGCGTTTTAAGTATATTATAAAATATATAAAAACGAGAAACGAAGATGCTTATAATAAATAAGCTTATAATATAATAACTTAGAAAAAAATATTATAGAACAAATCTAGGGTAGAGTGTTCTAATTTATGGAAGTATTACTATATATAATAAATTACCAGAAGAAATTAGGGAAAGTGAAACGATAGGAGAATTTAAAAGGAAACTGAAAAAGTTCTATTCTATCTGAATACTCGATTGATACTACTGTAAAAAATCTTATTTTTTCTATATTGAAACACTAAATGGAAAATCCTAAAAAAAAACTTGTATAATTCTCTAATTTAGAAATATATACTTTGAAGGTGCAATCTATGTGAAGCGACAATATGTATATGATTGTAAAAAAAATGTAAGTGTAAATCCAGTCATTAGGTTTTTTACCTGTTTTTGGGTTATAAATATTCTTAATAAAAAAAAATAAATATTTATATTTAAGTTGGAACAAACAATGAATAATTATTTTTCAAAACAAAAAATAATCTAAAATTTTCCCAGAAATCTTAAGGAAATTTCTTATTCTCTTGAAACCTTTCAAAATTCTTAAACAGCTTCTAAATTTGTTTTTAAAATCATTAAAATTCTAAATTTTGTTTAAAATTTCTTAAAATCTTTTTGAATTTTAAATCTATTTCGAATCTTTTCAAAATTTCTAAACCTTCTAAATATCTTTACAATTATTTGAATTTTTCTTAAAATTAAAAAAGAAATCCTGGAAAATTAAAAAAAAACATTTTTTTATATAAACTTCTCTTTTAATTATGCAATGTGCATTAATTTTTTATTACTTCAGAAATTCAAAAAGATTTGTACTTTCAAAATTAAAAATTCTTAAAATTTTTTGTACAAATCAAATATTGCCAAAAGGTTTGTTTTTAAACTGTTCATCAACTTTTTAGTTATTACAAGAAAGATATTTTTAATTCGATATTATTAAAATTAAAAGAATTTTAAACTCGTATTTATATACATTTTCCTCGACAATCCCAACCACTAATGAAAAAGATAAAAATTCGTATCATAATTACTGGGTCACTTACAGTATCAAATTTATAAATTAATTACTTAACGTATTTTTGTTAACTATTTTTTATTTTTAATACGTAAAATATTTAAATTAAAACTAACTTAAAAAATAAACAATTCATGTATACTTACCCTTTCCAAAATCGTTACACCGCCAGGCGCATAGGTTAGTTTCTCATATAAAATATCGTCAGGGTTAAAATGAAACTCCGACACCCGCTTTAAGTTTGATATCATCGCGTAATATGGCAATTTGCCACAATCTTATCAGATTTTTATCCTTATAGTAACTAAAAAAATAGGCACATTTTCCGAGCATGTCAGGTAGCCAGTTTTGCATCCATCAACCACACATTTCATCATTTTTTATCTCAATTTTTGCATAATCAGACACATAAACTCTTATGCTTGACTCACGTTATTAACAAAAACGCTAATTACCGATTTTTTAATCAAGAAACTTTAAATTCAATTAAAAAAAGACGGTTTACAATGACGTTTCGGAGTGGGTCGGCCTCGTTAGCACTCGTTATAGGTGAACAGGTAGCGCTACGGTCAACATTCAAGACGTTTTCAACTCAGAGATGCAGGGGGCTGCATTTTCCTTTGCAGTTGGGACAACAAAATTTCTTACAAGAAGTTTTTTTTACTAAAAAATGTTTTATCGAAACAATTTTTATAGTATTTTATCGATTCGAAGCAATTTCTGATGTAAAATTAATCTGGAACGAATGATTTTAGCGTTTTTTGAGAAAAATGTTCCAAGTTTGAGAAAAGCTGACAGCGCATGCGCGGTGTCCAAGATGGCGGCTCATCCGAAAAGCGCGGTCGTAGATGTTAAATTCAAATTAAAGAGACACTCATGTGACTTATATAGTTTTTCTCGGTTTGTACGATCGCAGTAGTTATATTTTATCAAAGTTTTTTTAAAATCGGTTTTAGCTTTAATAAGTATTCGGGAGCGTTTTGTGTAGTTAGATTTAGTTTTTCATGAGAATTTGTTTGTCGTAAAACTGCTTTTTTTCGATTCGGATTAATCCGGACGATCGGGAGCGTTCAATGATGTTGAGGTTATGTTGTCCTTTCATTTTTTATAATTTTTTAATTTCTTCCGGGGCAGCTACTGGTATTTGTGTTATAATCTAAATTGATATTTTATTTCGTGTTCGCGAGTGATCTATTGACAATCAGTGTTTGGAAGTGCAGAGGAATGAAACGGATCTGCCATGGCAAAGGAAAACGGAGATCAACAATAGAAACAAAGGTCAGAATATAATTAATTATTTTACAGCAATCAGGTCTTCATTAAATTCTTAAGTACTTAAAAATAATTTTTTTCGATGGTTCGAAAACCAAAACATATAAGTATGTCATGCACTTCGTTACTTTTGTAACGAATTACTCTCCAACACTGATTAAGTTGGTATTTTTAATTTTTTCATGTTTAGCCCACGTTCATCTGAAATTTGTTTTTGTGATTGTATTTTGAATTTTATTGGAATATATTTTTTGGTTCACTTCTATTAGAAGTGATAAAACTGATTTATTTTCCTAGACTTATTATAAATTATTATAAGTTATATAAGTTATTATAGTCTTATTTTTAAGTTTTATTAGAAATTAAATTAATATTTATGAATGTGCATATTATTAGAATTATAGAGCATTATTTAAATTAATCGTACTTAATTAACAGCTGCAAAACCGAGAATTTTAAAGGGAAAATATGGAGGTGTAAACTGGATTCATATTTCAGTTAGTTCGGAACACCATGTGACAGTTTTATTACTGAGAGGACGAGGATTATTCAGTTTGGAAATAAATAGGAAAGCGACAAAAGGCAGACGGCACCTCGTTGTCTGGAAAAGGCAGCGGTTAATTACAAAAAATCGGTGGATCATTAAAACCGTACGTTCGCGCCGAATCCTTTTTGTTGAGGCATTATTTCTTCTCGAGGCGATGCGACCCCTCCGGAACTGGCATCGGGGGCTGCTAATTCAATTTTCCTGAAATACGCAATTTCAAATTTATGAGTCTCGTACAATACCCTTCAAAATATCCGGGAAAATCTACGTCGGAAAATTTGGATCAGTATTGCATCTCTTTCAATCAGTCCAACTTTTATTTTCACCACATATTGTGAGCTAAAAATCAAGGAAACAATATTTATTTATTGCTTTCAAAGTTTTTTTTGTTGAAAATATTCGTAATTAAAATTTAAATTTAATTTAATTTTAAGTAAATTAAAATTAAAAATTAAATATTAAATTGGCAAATAGGTCATAAGATAATCGAGACCAAAATTTACTATAAGACAATGATTCAGTCTTGCTCCAGATCGTTCTCAAGTCATTTCTATCTTTATTAAAGTAAAAATAAAAAATTGCTTTACGAATAATCTTCACACCAAAATAATAAGTACGTGATACCAATGAAGATTAACTTTCACATCAATATCAATACAACCATGTATAACAAGGAAGGATTTCTTTATTCTGTTTTCGAGAATAAGTTTTTTTGTCGGGAGAAAATGTAATCTGCAGGAAATTTTGAAATTATTTTTGGCTTTAAACCTCGAGATTTTTTTTTATTATTCTTTGTGTTTAAACTTTCTTGATTTTATATGGATGCCAGCAGGTTAATTCTGTTGGGAGAAGTTGTATTGATTTTTATACCGTTGTTGTTAGAGCGTGTCGCAACCCTGCTATTCGCTTTTGTAGCCACCAGTTTACACACTCATTTGGTCGAACAATCACTCTCCGCAAACTAGTGTGTGTTACTCTCTTCAATTCTTCTTTCTCTTTTGGTTTCTCTGTGGACCCCGAGTTTTCACTTTTGTAATTCCAGTCAGCTTTTTTCTCTATGGTTTCTTTTTAAACAATTATTAAATTTAAAAAATAGAATAAAATTACGGATTGAGTTTAATTATCTTATGAGTCAAAATTTAAATAATTTAATTCTTTTTTCAAGATTTTATAACAAGCACATAGTCTTCAGCTTGTGGAATATGACTTAATTTACATCTCTTATTTTACCCCTTCTTATTTAATGCGATTTTGCCTCACGTACACCATCAGTTCCTTATATTTACCACGAGTACATTTTCTAAAAATGTCATATTTTGGTTGGAATACTGATAAAGAAAGCAAACCTATATTATGTTTGACAATTTATAAATTAATTCTTGTCTAAGTGTTCAGAATCAGTTTGTTTCAGAAATTTTAGAAATTACTCCTGTAAATTGTAACAGAATGTTTAATTAAAATTTCGTAGAAAATGTTGATGTACGCAGTTGGCTTTCTACCTACATCAACATTTTCTACGAAATTTATTATTGAGGGTCAGTACAATCTCTTCACCGATTATTTAATTAAAAGTTGAAGAAAAACGAGTTCGATATTTCCACGGTCTTTGCTAGCCAGAAAAATTCATTTTCTTAATTTTAAATGCTTTCTTCGGGAAAAAGTTATGAAAACGGGAATATTTCAATTTTTCAGGTTTATTTATTAAATATATGTATTGATGATTAGGGAGTCACTCTCTCAAAAAACACACTTTTACACGTTTACGAACTTTTTAGTGCTTTCTATTGTCAAATAATTTAATTTTTTTAATTATATTTTCCATATTATAGTATTAAATATGCTGTAGTCAGATTTCAAGAGGAAATGAATAAAAATTAGAAATAGGCTGTGAGAAATTCTTGTTGATAACTCCACTCCGTAAACTGAAAGAAGAAGGAATTAATTTCTCTCTTCTTTCAGTATATTTGAATAATTTTTAAAAGCATTATGTGTTTTTTATTTTCTTCTTAATTTGATTTTTGTGTAATAAACTACAAATATTTTTATTTGACTTTCTGAGGATTGAAAAAGCTTTGTAAAAATTAATTCAATGCTCAGAGAGTCCAATAGAAATATTTTTAATTCATTACAAAAAACAATAGAAATATTTTTAATTCATTACACAAAAGATAGTTTCTTGAGATTATACAGATATAGTTGTAGTTAAACTTAAGAATTTCATAAATCGTATAATAAACATTTTATAGGTCGTTGCCAAAAAGTTGTGTTTGGACTATTTATTTTTTGAATGAACAAACTTCTCAGAAATAGTTAACGATTTTTTTTCTACATTATTTCTAATCCAAAATAGGAAGAAAGTACTAATTTAAGAGATCAAGAATCATTTTTGTAGTGAGAATAAATAATTTACACGTTAGGAAGGTTACCGATTCAACAAGTTACTGATATCCAATAAACGCAAAAACATACATTACAAACTTGTTTTAAAAATATGTAGAGTAGAGATAAAATTTTTTTAAATACTGTAAAAGATTCTTTCTTCGCGATCTATGTGACTGTGTCTCCAGATTTTCGATTACATTTTTATTTTATTAACGTTGTTTAAAAATGGGTTACCGAGTGTATATTGTTATAAATCGTACAGTGCATAATTTGTTGACATTTTTCAAAGTTGCGAACAATGAACATGCTTATTCTTATATGAGAACTTGCATAGTACTGAAAGTAATGAGTTTTTGATTTTTTTAGATTTTTTAAAGTGATTTTTTTCGAAATCTAACCTAAAATATGAGGGTTACCGAATGGACATGAAACTTCAGGGACAGACTTCTGAACATTTATTAACACATTCAGATCTAAAATATTTATCTCGATTCATAATTTTTATATTCTTTCACTTAATACAAATGACTCTTATGGGTATCAATCATTTATAAAGATTTTCTGTCATTATTTTTCTTTTTTAGTTTGTGAATCTGTATATTTGGGAAAAGGTTACTGAGTGGACATTTTATCTATATTTTAATTTCCGATTTCTAAACAAAGGCACCTAAAATTTTGACACTTTATCAAAAACTACTTCGATGTAAGTACTTTGTCCCAGTGGTATTCAAAAAAAAAAAAATAAGTAAGAGAAATGTGTAAAAGTGTCGAGACTTGAATTTCACAGCTTTTTGACAACGACCCTTATATGGTTCATTTAGTTGTGGAAATTATTTCTATCGTACAGGTTCAAGAAAAAAATATTGTTTTCATTAAAGTTTATTGTTCTAATTAAGAAATGGTAATTCAAACATTAATTCAAATTAAAAACTGGTACTTGGAAAAATTTATGACCTGGAAAACCTGGAAAAGTTGTGGATTTTTTTTTTTAAGGAGAAACGCTAAACACCCTGATATATTATACTTATTATTTTTTGAAGTTGGTTTTTTCTTGTGGCCTTAGGTCTTAAGCTTTATGGGTTTTTGAAATAAACAATGCTTATTTTCGAAACGTGTTAATGCATTTCGCTATAATATTATAGCCTCATCAGAACTGTAACGATTGCAAGAAAAGAATACAATTTGTATTTTATAGAGCATAAATTTTACATTATACATAAAAATAACAATAGTCCACACTGACCACATAAACCGCCTAGGTAACAATATTAGTTTTTTTTAAATTTAGAAGACATAAGTAACGGTTAGGTTATAATCAGATCCATTTTTGTTTAGTTTCGGAGTTTCTAAAGTTACAAAAAAATTCCTTTTATAAATAATAAAATCAGATATATAAAAATGAGAAAGATACGATGATACTGGAAATTCAACAATATATACTTACAGTTCTTTTTAATAAGAATATGAAAATTTTTTTTAGAATTCCCATCTTTCTATTTAGTTTTTTGAAGTCATAAAGAAACACATTAGAAATAAATTAAAAATTTTTTCATTTTTTGAAAAGAAAAATTATTTGGAGTTAAAATTCATGTTTATTGTATTAAAAGAGACGAATTATTGCATCAAAAACAATAATTAAAGCAGGACCACATGGTTAGTGTGGCCCATGCATGCTACAAGATTGGAGGTTAGGAACTTGAAAAAGAGAATAATGGTAAAATTATCGAAAATGACAGAGATTCTATTACATCAAAATATATATTACTAAGGTTTTCAGTATCGGATCTGCAATTTACAGCGTTCTCATTTTTTACAATATGGATCATTTCGAGGATATTTCTATTGTGATAATTATTTTCTAAGTTACCAATTTTTACATTTTTTTAATCTAAGTTAAATCTAAGTTAAAGTGTTTACATAGTGCTGTAGACGATTTTTTAAGTCTTTGAGTTATTTTATGTTCAGAGATCCTAGTTTTAAGAGATCGTTTTGTTTGGCCAATATAAATTCCATTACAATTCTGACATCTAATCCTATATACTAAGTTGGTTTTTTCAAATTTAGGAATTCGGTCTTTAATGGATTGTAATAAGATATCGTTTAGTTTATTTTTTATCGAAAATATAAGAGGTAGCTTAAGTTTTTTTACATAATCTTATGAGAGGTAAATAGAGTTCTTGGGAATATGGTAATACAATTATGTAAAAAACTTAAGCTATCTCTTGTATTTTCGATAAAAAATAAACTAAACGATATCTTATTACAATCCATTAAAGACCGAATTCCTAAATTTGAGAAAACCTACTTAGTATATATAGGATTAGATGTCAGAATTGTAATGGAATTTATATTGGCCAAACAAAATGACCTCTTAAAACTAGGATCTCTGAACATAAAATAACTCAAAGACTTAAAAAATCGTCTACAGCACTATGTAAACACTCTACAGAATATGATCACTTTAATTTTGATTTAGAGAATGTAAAAATTTTTAACTTAGAAAATAATTGTCACAATAGAAATATCCTCGAAATGATCCATATTGTAAAAAATGAGAACGCTGTAAATTGCAGATCCGATACTGAAAACCTTAGTAATATATATTTTGATGTAATAGAATCTCTGTCATTTTCGATAATTTTACCATTATTCTCTTTTTCAAGTTCCTAACGTCCAATCTTGTAGCATGGCCACACTAACCATGTAGTCCTTCTTTAATTATTGTTTTTGACGCAATAATTCGTCTCTTTTAATAAAATAAACATGAATTTTAACTTCAAATAATTTCTCTTTTTAAAAAATAAAAAAATTTTAATTTATTTCTAATGTGTTCCTTTATTACTTCAAAAAAATAAATAGACAGAAAGATGGGAATTCAAAAAAAAATTTCATATTCTTATTAAAAAGAACTGTAAGTATATATTATTGAATTTCCAGTATCATCATATCTTTCTCATTTTTATACATCTGATTTTATTATCTATAAAAGGAATTTTTTTGTAACTTTAGAAACTACGAAACTAAACAAAAATGGATCTGATTACAACCTAACCGTTACTTATGTCTTCTAAATTAAAAAAAACTAATATTGTTACCTAGGCGGTTAATGTGGTAAGTGTGGATTGTTGTTATTTTTATGTATGATGTAAAATTTATGCTCTATAAAATACAAATTGTATTCTTTTCTTGTAATCGTTACAGTTCTGATGAGGTTATAATATTATAGCGAAATGAATTAACACGTTTCGAAAATAAGCATTGTTTATTTCAAAAACCCATAAAGCTTAAGACCTAAGAAAAGACCAAGAAAAAACCAGCTTTATTACTAATTGGGTCTATAATCATCAAAAATTTCTAATTATTTTTTATTACAATAAGCTTGGAAATGGCTTAAGGATCCATATTATCAGGATCAAAACGTTGTCTTACATTGAACTTTTCTGACCTGTATGCAAATTTACTTATGAATCAAGAAAGGTCGAAACTTATTTGCTTGCAATATAGTCTCTTATATAAAAAATATAGTTTCTAGGAAATTTGTAAGAACCAATTTGCTCTTGTAACATTAAGTATAATTAAATTATTCATACAATGGAAAATATTTAGGAAATCTTATCATAATATCAATATGATAAATATATGACTCCTATTTTTCTCGTTTTCATCCAATTTTCATCCTGGTGATTCAGAGCTTTCGATAGAGAAGATGGGGATGAGATAGAAGGTCGGATTCTGTAGGTTGGTGCAGGGTATTGGTCACGATTGTTCGTCCCTGACACCCCCAAGAATGGAGGGTTGGTATTCAGGGGTTGGTTGCGCCGTTCTTCGCCACGTCACTAGCGCCACTATGCTCTCACCCTAGAACTACCCTCGTTTTCGTCTAACCTTATCATCGAGTTGGCTACGCGTTTCGTGCGCTGTCACGTTTCTCTTTCAACTCGTGTTGGCTCTTCTTTTTGTTATTATTTTTTAATTCCTCGCGCTGATCAGTCACGATCATCCGCGCCTTCGCGAGAAATTTCGGTTTTGCATCACATCTGAGGTGAGAAAAACAGTCGTGTTGTGAAAACAGTGCCAAAAAAGAAAGGACGACCATCCCTGAAAGCGGTGCCCGGGAATTTGGCCTTCATGACAAGTTAGATTTAAATTTATTTATCTTTTGTTTTTATTTTTTTTTTCTTCCTAACAATTCTCTACTGCAAAGGAACTCCTTTGTTCTTGATAATCTAGTAACTTTCTATTATAAACTTCACTTTCTATATAAACAATTTATATGTGTGGTAATATCTGCAATTCATTTTAATTGCGAGTTTCTTTACTACTTGATTTTTTCGGAATGGCTAAAAAACAGCCTACTTTGGAAAAGTAAAAGCAAAGCCAAAAAACGATTTTTGTACAAATTGTTATCCCCCGAGAAATGTATAAAATTTTTTGCGAGTTTCACACATTTAACAAAATTAAATGAAGAATTTTTTCTACTCATAAAATAATCCTTAAATAAAATAAAGTAATATAAATTAATAGACAAAATTAATTGCAATATTCAATAATTAACCAATAAGTGGATTAAAATGGTCAGAATATATTTAATATATTAATTGGAGGTTTCTAATGTTTACTTAGCAATTTTCACACATATTGTTTTCGATTTGATTATGTTATTTCAATTTTAATGTTTTTCTTGATTATTTACTTATGGCTTGAAAGGGGCCTATATGTGACCGAAACGTTGCCAGATTTTGACTTTTAATATATTTATTTCAATTTAATACTGATTTAATTTATTCTGACCATTTGAAGCCACTTATTGGTTAATTATTGCATCTACAAAAAGTCGAAACTAGAAAAAACTAATTGCAAATCATGTTAATGCAAATAAATAAA
>JBAGKK010481442.1:0-16965 GCA_037177015.1 Euceroptres primus
ATCGAACAGTATTTTATACCACGAAAGCCGAAAAATCATGTCAAAGTTGAGATTTTGAGGTTAGAGTGGTATAAATTCATTTTCTTTCTTTCATTTTGATTTAACATACATCATTTTCATCTTAAATTTGTATCATTTTGACTGAAATTTTTCCCTGAAGAAGAGGCAAGTGAACCTTTAATGCTAGGTTGGTAAATTGTGTGTAGCCTAGGGTGTCACCTTCCGGATGATCCCCTTTCGTTTCACCTTCGAGCTGCTGTAATTCGAGGTGGTTATTCAACTTTTAATGAACGTAGCCGTGCGCGCTCTCGAATAATGCGCTTACTTCAAAGAGAATGTTTAACCATTCACACACATGAAGGTACACAGGGATGCCATAAACACACTCAACCGCAATGGTGATCTCGTGTCTACAACGATTCTGTATAGGAACCACACACACCAATACAAATATGGTCAAATGCATATGCAAAGTGCAGGGGAGGACAGGGGGTCGAAGATTATTAGGCGAACGTGAGATTAGGTTGGACATCGTATGGATTTACAGGCGTTGCAGGCATAATTACGCACACTAGGTTATTATTATCCGATGGTCTGGACGAATTATCCGCAGTCATACAGGTATACATCCTCACACACATGATCAGTCACCACTTGGAAACATACACTTGCAAATAAATCCACATACATTCATGCATTCTTCCATTTACAGCTGCAAATACAGATGCAAAAGTGCATTTTGAAGCATACATATGTGTGAGAAATGTGTACGTAGCCACATGAAGGGCGTAGCCACAAGATGAGCATTATATGAGTTCAAATGTGTACGTCTATGCATTTCTATGATACCACCAGGTTGTATGAATAGCATGCATATGGGCTATTCTCTCGAACCTTTGACTTTTATGTCCCTTGCATTTCATCCTAATTTTTTGTAAAAATCAAAAAAGATTTCTTGATAGATACTCTTCAAAATTTCATGAGGAACAGATTTCAAAAATTGCGTGCACAAACTTATCTTTTATGAGGGTGTCTAACATCCTGGAAATCCTTGAGCACCTGGAAAAGAACTTGAATTTCACTCATAGTCCTGGAATTCTTATCTCTCTACATTTGAAGTAGTAGTTTGCTTCAAATGACAGGGTTGCTACAGGTCAGAGAATTCTGGAAACTCGGGGAATTTAAAAATGGTCAGGGAAACCCACGTGGAAAAATTCTACGGAAAGCTTTCTGCGGAAACTCCATGTGAAAATTCTGCAAGAATTTCCATATCGGAATCGAAACTGGAAATTCGATACAGAAATTTTTCGTAGAATTTGCATATGAGATTTCTAGGTGAAATTTCCGTAGAATTTTTCCACGCGGGAAATCAGGGAAAGTCAGGGAAAAACTTCAAAGAATCGGGGAATCTTTTTTAATTCAACAAATTTTGAAGGTTAGCAGTACAGAACTAGATAACGAACATTTTTTTCGAAAATAGGTTTTTTGTATAAAAGATTCTTAGAAAATCAAAAACATGTTGTGCTAAAAGGATTTCATCAAAATTTCATTTTTAACCCTTTTAGTGTCCACTGTACCAAATATGGCACATAAGATTACTAACAATTTTTAAAAAATAACTTTTACAATTTTAGCTTCAAAATTCTGAGAAAATTTGACAATCATTAATGCATCTTAAAGAAGGCTTTTGAAGCAGAAATTAATTTTTAAAAGTTTTTATTTAGTTGCAAAAATGAAAAATTGAATTTTTTAAAAATGCCATTTTTTTAAAGAAATTTAATATTAATTAAAATTTATATTAATTAAAGAAATTGATATCTTGAAATTATTAAAGTTTATTGGTAAAAAATATATAATTTTCTTTTTTTATCAGACTTTCCGCGAGAAATTGTTTGTCAGTCGGAATTGGCTAACTTTTTTACATCAAACTTTGTTCACTTGTGTTTAGCAACTTAATATCTCGGGGCAAGTCTTTATTTTTTTTTCATATTAAAATTGCAGGTTTTATCGAAATCCGCAGCCGAGTTTGCTCGTGACACTTTGATATTGCCAACTTCCACATCTATTTCCTCGAAAATAGATATCTTCTTCTAATAAAAATTTTTTGGCATCAATTCAGCAACAATTCAGCTCGGGAGTGGACTTTTGTTTTATCTTTAAATGGTGATTTCGATTTTACAGAATGTTTTTTCGCTCCCATGAAAAAATCACATTTTGTTGGTTATCTAGTTCTGTACTGCCACCCTTCAAATTATAATTATATCTCAATAGTTCTAATTATAATTTAACAATTATTATAATTTTATAATTATAATATTACAAAATCAGGGATCACAGTCAGTCCCCTATTCCTTTTTCCCCCCTTTCCCCTATTATTCTCCAAATCTCCTAGAATCACTTTTTTAGAGTTTCATTCCTTTTTCTCCCTTTTTTCTCTTTTTGTATTCAAATTTCCGAATAATTTTCCAAGAATTATGAGAAGTAGAAACTTGTGACATTCAAAAACTCTTTTAATGCTTTCTTAACCATAATTTCCAAATTTTCAAAATCTACAAAAGTCTCCTAAAATCTCTTAAAATCCTCCAGAAGCTTTAAAATTGATTTAAAATCCTTAAAAATTCTCCAAGATATTTGAGACTGTACTAGAATCTTCTGGCTTTTCCTACAATAATTTTATAAAATAATGTCCCAAAATTTTACAATATTCTAAAACATATGCTAGACTCTTCTAGAATCTTCTAAAATTTTCTGAATACCGTAACGTTCTGAAATTTTCTACAGAATTTACAGAATCCTTCAAAGTCTATAAAAAATTTCCCAAATTCTTCCAAATTCTTTAGAATCTTCAAAACTTATCAGAGTTTTGTAAAAATTCTCCAAAATATTCTAGGCTGTTTTAAAATCTAGTCATTCAGATTCTTTTGGATTCTTCCATAATCTTTTAGACTCTTCTGGATTCTCCTATAATAATCTTATACAATCTTAAAGAATTTGTAATACAATCTTAAAGAATTCTGAAAAATTCTTTAATATTCTACAAAATATACTAGAATGTTCCAGAATCTTCTAAAATCGTCTAAACTCTTCCATGATCTTCTGTAATCTTCTTGAATCCTCAAGAATATTCTGAAATGTACCTGAAGTTTTGAACCTTCAAATGAACGAACTTTTTTTCTTAATTCAAATTTATCTTGAAATATCGTTCAATCTAGAAAATAAAGAGAAATATCATAAGCTTCTTTATCATTACATTAGTTTTTATATTAATGAACCAATGTTTTCGAACAAATTTGAGTTTAAAACGAAATCAAGCAAAGATTTTGTTCATTTGAACGTTTAGAACTTCAGGCACATTATTCTGAACTCCATTAGAATTTCCAGAGTTCTGCAGAATCCTTTAGAATCCTCTCAAGTCTACAAAAGACTCTAATAATCTTGAAGAATCTTCTAGACTCTTCTCAAAATCTTCCTAAAATTCTGTAGACTTTTTGAGTCTCCAAAAAAAAAGTCTGGAAGAGACTAGAATATTTTAGAACATTATGGAAGATTTTGGAAGAATCAAGAAGTCTCAGGGAGATAATTAATTGCTTTAGTAAGCTTTTGTATAAAATTTACTTTTTTATACATTTATATATATATATATATATATATATATATTTTATATATTTATATAAATATTTATATATTTATTTATATTTATTATATATTTATAAATTTATACAAATATAAAATTTACTGATTTACTTAGTAAGGCTTACTAATTCATCTAGTTAGGTTACTAAATGAATTTGTAGTATTTTACTGTAAAATAGTAATTTTTTATTAAAGATTAGTAGAAACGCTTACTAAAGCAATTGATAAACGACTTAGTAGAAAAGGACTAATTCTTCTTAGAGAGTATTTCCTTAAAAAATAGTTTTTTGAGCTTATACAGTTAAATATAAATTTGAGCTAAATTTACATATGTAGTGTTGTGTAAATTATTTCTGTCCTACTGGTTCAAGAAAATAATATTTTTTCTATGAAAGTTTATGGTAATAATTAAAAAATACCTGGAAAAATTTATTTTTTACCTGGAGAACCTGGAAAAGTTCTGGAATTTTTTAAAGGAGAAATGCTAGACACCCTGCTTTTACCCAAATTCATTTTCCCTAATACTTTTTTTGCAGTCCTGCCAGCGAGTCACTTTTTGTCACTTTTTAAAGATTTGACTTTTAATCACTTTTTCCACTTTTAAAACAATTTTAGTCACTTTTATCACTTTTCTTGTTGAAAATAGAAATATATTTTTTATCAATTTTGTTCTCCGATGAAACTTATTGCGATGCTGAAATGTGACTTTGTTTGTCACATTCTAAAGTTTATAATTCGAGTGGAAATACGTAACACAGGGATCACAATTAGACCCCTATTCCCCCTTTTTACTTATTTCCTCCCTATTTTTTCAAAATCTGCTAAAATCTCTATATTTGAGAATTCTATTTTTCTATTCCCTTTTTTCCTTTTTTATTCAAAATTCCAATTAATTTTTCAAAAATTATGAGAAATCGAAACTTATGACATTCAAAAACTCTTGAAACGTTTTTTAAACTTTTCCAGAATTTTTAAATCTTCTAAACACTTCTAAAACCGAGTAAAATCTTTTATTTTTTTCCAAAAGTAAAAGAAAAGACTCCCAAAATCTCCTAAAATCCTACAAAATCTTCAAAAGTTATTTGAAATCTGTTAAAATTCTTCAGAAAATTCTGCACTTACCCTTCCAAAATCCTCCAGACTCTTTCAAAATCCTCCAAATTGTTCTAAAATCTTACACAATTTTCAAAAAAAAAATCGAATCTGTTAAAATTCTCTAGAATTTCAGACTGATTCAAAACCTTCCAGACTCTCACAGTCTTCTTAATCTTCAAAAAATTTTCAAAATATTATAAACTGTTCCAAAATCTTCTAGAGATTTCCAGAATTCTCCAGAATCTTTTAAAATGCTATAAAATCTACAAAAGCCTTCCGAAATTCTCTCAAATCTTTTAGAATCTTCAAAACTTATCTGAAATCTCTGAAAGTTCTTTAAAATATTCTGTATGTTCCAGAATCTTCTGGAGTCTTTCATAATCTTTCACAGTTTTTTGGGTCCTATAGTAATCTTATAAGACCTGAAAAATATCTTAAAATGCTTTAATATTCTTTAAATGAGCTGGAGTTTTTAGACTTTTTGAAAATCTAGAGAAAAAAAGATCCGGAAGAGAAAAGAAGATTTTAGAAGTTTATGGCACAATTTGAAAGATTTTAGAAGATTCTAAAAGATTCTGAAATAGGGTAGAATATTTTTGAAAATAATAATAAATTTTGGGGTGTGTATGAAAATCTTAGAAGATTTTAGGAGACTGGAAAATTTTTGATACCTCTGTAAGCGTTCAAAAGATCCTGGAAAATTGTGAAAGGTGCAGAAAATGCTTGAGGATTTTAGAAGGCCTTGAATGAATAAGAAAGCCTCTGCAAGATTTTTAAAAATTCAAAAAAACCTAGAAGATTCTAAAAGATTTTAAGGGATTTCAGAAGATTTAACAAAATTTGGAAAATTTAAAATAGATATTCTAGAAGATTCTAAAAGGTTGTCGAAAGTTATAGAAGATTTCATGAAGAATTTTATAAAATCCTAGAGAGTTTCAAAGATTTTGAATGTATAGAAATTTATGGAAAAATTTATGAAAAATATTTGGTTGAACCAATTAAATTTTGGTTGGTTGAACCAAGGAATTTGCTTGTTATACTGACAATTAAAATTTTTGTTGACACAAGCAATAGTTTTAGTTGATTTAATCGAAAATAAATAATTTGGTATATTCAACCAAAAATATGGTCGAATCAACAAAAAATTTGGTTGATTCAACCAAAATTTCAACCAAAAATTTAATCAAGATTTGGTTGATTCTACCAAAATTTGATTGGTCCAACCAAAATTTAATTGGCCCAAACAAAATTTGGTTGGTTCAACCAATATTTTTGTTTAAATTAACTAAACGATTTTGTTGAATCAACAAAATTTTTTTCCCGAGTGCAAGATACTGGAGAATTTCAGCCAGCTTATTTTGAAAATTTTATTTGTTTAAAATTTAAAAATTCTTCAATTTACTTGATAATTCGTACATTTAAATTCTTATCCGCAGTTTTAGGAGCCGAAAATTTTTGTTTACCTATTTAACTGAGACATTTTTTTCTCCTTCTTGTTAAACGACAATGCAGTTTAAAACCTAAGGATGGGATTTAGAAATCAAATTTGAATTATCTTATAAAAATGTTGTATTGATTAACATTTACTTTCTTTTTTGGTATTTTTAAAAGCAAACGATTTTTCCGTTTAAAAAAAAAACCATGTTTCGAAAAAGAATTGCTCTACTTCCTCTGAAATTGAACTACCTACTGAACTACCTACTTAACCGCTGTGATCTCTGACGTAATAAGATGCTTAAATTATTTTTTATCACTACTTAAACTTATTTTTAGTGTTATTCATTGATGAAAGGACTTATTATTTGATTTGTTTTAAAACAATAGAACTGTAACAGAAAATTTGTTGGTCACTTTTTTGTCACTTTTTTGAAAAAAATTATCAATTTTTCAACTTTATTCAATCTCGAACGTCGCTGACAGGACTGTTTTTTTTTAATTTTTGATTAATAGAAAGAAAAGAATGGATTAATTTAGTGGGAAATGGCTTTGTCCGACATGTAGCTACGTACGAAAACCCGTCTAAATTAAGGAGTCAATTAGGTATATTACATCGAGATAACTATTTCAAATTCAAAATGAACGTCGATGCTTGACGTCCATGGATCAATAGACCCACCGATGAAATTTTGCATGAGACATTATGTGCTCCTCTTTGTTAAACCACAGTCGATAGCAAACTGGTTACAGCATCGAAGAATCGCGGTATCAAGGGACAGCTTTTAATAGAACTACGCCCCTGGGTTCGATAACTTTCAAAGCGATCAAAGTTTGAACACTTGTTTTCAATGGAATATAAATTCTCGGCTGATAATCTGTTCACCACTCATTTTAAAATAAATGGTAAATACTAAAAATTATGTCTAAACTTGAATCTAATTTTTTTCTCCTGAAATGGTATCAATCATAATTTCAAAGGTGAGAAATTTCGTGGGGAAAAGGACGTGAAGGATCGATGTGAATACTTAATCATTCCTCCATATCCTCGTTATCATCGTACATCATCATACACGTCATATCATTAAGGAAAACTTCATCGATCGATGTAAAACAGCGAAGATTATTAAGGCTTTCAACCTAGAGTTAGAATCAGCGAAGTCTAGTTATGTATTAAACGTTAGAACGTTGTTAAGGCCTAATACTTAATGGCAAAAATATCAGTACTGAGTAAGGATTAAATACCCGATGTTTCGTTATTAAGTAAAGCTTGTCAGAAATATACTCGCGAAGCGACGCTATTGATAGATACTATATATATATATATTTACTGAGTTATATTCTTCCTCGCCCTCGAGAGCGTTTCTGGACAAGAAGAACCGGAGAGTCGAGCAAATATTTGTCAATCCTGAGGTCACGGGCAATCCCAAGAAAATCCGTTTTGTTTATTCTCTGATAAGTAGGGTGGTCCAAATTTGTTTTCTTCGAATTTTCATGCTCTCACCCCTAAAATTTGTTGGAATCTACAAAAAAACAAATGCGTTTTAAAAAAAATATATTTAGAGTTGAACACGTATTTCCCATAAGAAGACAAGATGTTTTTCTAGATTTTATACAGAATCGTCAATATTAGGTGAATCGAGTTGAAAGTCAACATTTCTCTTCACAATTAGCTATAGAATACAATTCAATAATTACTATTTAAATATCACCCCCACAAGTCTGTTTTATAGGGTCCCAAAAAAACCCTATAAGTGAAAAATTGTGTTTTGCGAGTTTTTGGCGCTAAATGGTTCCAACTAGAGTTCCAGATCCTAGTTAAAACCACCTCGAGTAATTTAGACGATCAATTTAGGGTTGTCCGAAATCACAACACATTTCCGAAGTTTCCCCGTTTGACGGTAATTAGATGTTTATATAAATTGTTTAAACAATTTATTATTGTTCATAGCAATTTTCTATTAGAATAGAGTTAGAAAGTCACCGTTTTTTTCCGAATTTTTCAACTTTTTTCCAATTTTTCAGTTAGAAAGAGTCAATAATCAATTAAATTTAATGGAAATAATTGTTTCAACCATTTATTATTATTTATAATTTTTCAAACAATTTATTATTATTTTTAATAATATTCTCTTTGAATAATGCTATAAAGTTGAAGTTTTTTCTGAAATTTTAAACTTTTTTTCCACTTTTCACTCAGAGTGAGGCAATAATTAATGCAATTTAGCAAATCTAATTGTTTAAACAAATTATTATTGTTTATAAATATCTTCTCCTATATTAATGTTGGATAGTAGGGTGGTTCTTATTTGGGCGATGTCCTCAAATCTTCGATGACCACCCGGAAAATTGATCAAGATATAAAAAAAAAATTTTCCTCAAAATTTAAAGGAAATCGAACAATATTCACACGTGCCTCGAGGCGACTGAAATGTTAAACGGGAAATACATGTAATTTTTTCTGAAAATCACTCAAACTTTTTTCACGCTTATAATAATTTATTATGAGTTGCTGTAGTACATAATAATAGGTTTAAGCTCTAATTGTTACGAATTTTTTTGAAATTTTGTTCTTTATATGCAAGCCCGATGAATATGCCAATATCAAATGATGTTTCCATTTTCCTGTGAGCTTGCAAGTAGAGAAAAAATTTTCAAAAAAATTGGAGGAAATTAGAGTTTGAGCCTAATAAATAAATGTTCCACAACAACGCAAAGTTTGAGAATTCTAAATAAATTATTATGAGCGTGAAAAAGTTTAAGTGATTTTCAGAAAAAATTACATGTATTTCCAGTTTAAAATTTCAGTAGCCTAGAAGCACGTGGTAATATTGTTCTATTTCCTTCAAATTTTGAGGAACATTTTTTTTTTATGCCTTGATCAATTTTCCGGGTGGTCCTCGAAGATTTGAGGTCATCGCCCAAATAAGAACCACCCTACTAGATAGTTGCAGTTTTTTCTGAAATTTTTAACTTCATGTCCACTTTGCACTTAGTGTGGTAATAATTAATGCAAATTAACAAACATAATTATTTAAACAATTTATTATTATTTATAACTATCTTCTCTTAGAGTAATGCTAGAAAGTTGCGCTTTTTTCTGAAATCTTCAGTTTCGCTTTGACTTTTCAGTTATGAACCAATAATAAATAAACATCAACAAGAATCATTTTTTAAATAAATAATAATAAATAATTATTAATTAATTGATTATAACAATGTTATAATCAATTAATTATTTGATTGAGATCTTTTTAATCTCTATATAGGTATATTATCATCGTTGACAACCTTTTTTTCGCCATGGAAGTAGGGTGGGGGGACTGATAGTAAAATGTGTGCAATTTCAAATTTTTCTTTTACGCTTTGCAATAAACTTCATGTTGTATTTCAAAACAAAATTTTTACAAGTCATTTTCACACCCACTCCTCCCACTTACTCCTAATTATTCCATCCTTTGTTTTTATACTGTAAGATAGCCTTTTTGTTTAAATGAATATTTTTCAAACATT
The DNA here is from genome assembly GCA_037177015.1 of Euceroptres primus. Taxonomy (NCBI): domain Eukaryota; kingdom Metazoa; phylum Arthropoda; class Insecta; order Hymenoptera; family Figitidae; genus Euceroptres; species Euceroptres primus. The sequence goes on from JBAGKK010481442.1 coordinate 9,676, forward strand.
AGCAAAAGAGTAAAAATACTTCACTTTGAAAAAAATAGAATACTATTTAAAAATTATCTTTGTATATGTTCATTTATTATTCTTTCATAACTAAAAAGTCAAAGCAAAACTGAAGATTTCAGAAAAAAGCGCAAATTTCTAGCATTACTATAGGAGAAGATAGTTATAAATAATAATTATTTGTTTCAACAATTATGTTTGTTAATTTGCATTAATTATTAACTCACTCTAAGCGAAAAGTGGACAAAAAGTTAAATATATATCTGAAAAAACTGCAAATTTCTAGCATTATTCAAAGAGAATATTATTAAAAATAATAATAAATTGTTTAAGTAATTATGTCTGTTAACTTAAATAATTATTATCTCACTCTTATTGAAAAGTGGACAAAAAGTTGAAAATTTCAGAAAAAACCGTAACTTTCTAGCATTACTATGGGAGAAGATAGTTATGAATAATAATAATTTGTTTCAACAATTATGTTTGTTAAATGGCATTTATTATTAATTCACTCTAAGTGAAAAGTGGACAAAAAGTTAAATATTTTTAAAAAACCGCAACTTTTTAGCTTCATTCAAAGAGAATATTATTAAGAATAATAACAAATTGTTTAAACAATTATGTTTGTTAACTTGAAATAATTATTATCTCATTCTTATTGAAAAGTGTACAAAAAGTTGAAAATTTCAGAAGAAACCGCAACTTTCTAGCATTATTCTAAGAGAATATTGTTATAAATAATAATAAATTGTTCAAACAATTATGTCTGTTAACTTGCATTAATTGTTACCTCACTAAGTGAAAAGTGGAAAATTATTTTTGATAAATTGCATTATTACCCTAAGTGAAAATATTCACTTTATGTGAAAAATGAACAAAATGTTGAAAATTTCAGAAAAATAACGCAACTTTCTAGCATTATTTAAAGACAATGTTATCAAAAATGATAATAATTTTTTTTAACAATTATGTTTGTTAACTTGATTCAATTATTACCTCACTCTAATGGAACAGTGAACAAAAAGTGGAAAATCTTAGAAAAAACCGCAACTTTCTAGTATTATTCTAAGAGTATATTGGTATAAATAATAAGAAATTGTTTAAACAATTATTCCTGTTAACTTTGATTGATTTTTGCCTCGCTCTAACTGAAAAGTTGAAAAAAAGTTGAAAAATTCAGAAAAAACCGCGACTTTCTGACTATTCTAAGAGAAAATTGCTATAAATTGTTTAAGCAATTTATGTTAACATCTAATTATCAGTAGAAAGTAGTATTTTATGTATTAAAAACAATTCGTACTAAAAGAACCGCTAAAAAATCATAATTAGCGCCAAAAACTCGCAAAACACAATTTTCCACTTATGGGGATGATATTTAAAAAGTAATTGTTGATTCGTAATCTATTGCTAATTTTGAAATGTTGAGTTTCAACTCGAATTACCCAATATTGACGATTCTGAATAAAATTTACAAAAACGTCTTTTTTTGTTATGGGAAATACGTGTTCAACTCCATGTTGCTTGCGGAACCTCTAAATATCATTTTTTTAACGCATTTTTTGTGGGTTCAAACAAATTTGGGGGGTGAGAGTATGAAAATTCGAAAAAAAATGTTCAAATGCATTTTTGGGCCACTATTGTTAAGTCACAGACATTCGTACTAACTTTTTTTCAGAAATAATATTATTTAAATATTAAGGGAATAATTAATCATTAAATTACATAAAAGAAATAATTAAAATCGCATTTGTTCAAAATTAGTTTTGTTGGGATTTTCCATTAGAAATTTGGTTTAATTAGAAGAAGTGGAAGGTTAATGTGAGTTGGTAATTTGAAACAGGTCGCGTCACATCATCAGGATTAATTACAGTAATGTTGAACCTAGAAAGGAATAATAATCATCAAGTGGCTCTATCTTCTTGAACGAGACGCTGCCGACGGTGTTAATTATCTGCGATGGAATAACTGACGACAAAGTCGTCCCTTATTGTCTCAGCTTGGGGTGAGAAGCCCTTCAGAAGGGAAGATAGATGACGAGAAGGGAAACGGCGCTACCTGCGGATCTATCTCTAAATACTTATTGTACTTGTTACGCTATCGATAAGTTTATATTATATCTATCGTAACAGATTTACGAGTATTGTACGTGATATATTTATACAAGCTGTTATACACTGTCTCCACTTCCATTTCTGCGTTGATCTTGCGAACGACTCCACTTCAAAACAACGAAAATTGAGATGAGAAGGAAGATTCACAAAGTTGGAAAAAGAAAAAAGAAGAAATAAAAGAAAGAGATGATAGAAGGAGGAACATGCAGAAAAAGTGGAAGTCATAAGAAGGAAGGAATAGGAAATTTTGGAAATCGAAATTGTAACTATGTGGAAAAGTAGTTGATTAGGATCCTGAAAGAGTATAATTAATTTGATGTAGATTGATGAAGGCCTTCTGACTGTGCACTGAAAAAAATGGTTTAGCTGTCCCAGCTAGACGTTTAACTGGATTTAACTGGATTTAACTGGATTCTAAGAAAATATAGCTGTGTTACCTAAATTTCTAGCTGAGTTACCTAAATATCTAGCTGTTTTACCTAAATTTTGTCATCTAGAAATTATCTAGGTAAATTAGCTAGATAATTTCTAGATGGTAACATTTAGCTAAAACAGCTCGATATTTAGACAACACAGCTAAAAATTTAGGTAACACAGCTATATTTTCTTAGAAGACGAAATCCAGCTAAACTTCTAGTTGGGACAGCTAAACCATTTTTTTCAGTGTGCGTTAGTAAAATTTGTTTGAAAAAATTCTTATTTTCATAGGTTTGATATTTTCACATGTGCCAATTTTTTTTACGTTTTTAAAAGTCTCATCTCTCAAAATTTTTTCAGTCTTTTAATTAACATTCTTTAGGCAATAATTTATATTCAATAGGCCCCTGTTTTCAAAAAACAATTTTAACCCTATAGTGCTGTATGTAACAAATTTTTTACATTCGAAGAATCTACTACATTCTTTGTAGTAGTTCTACCAATTCAAATTGCAAAAATTCTGAAAAAATTTACAGACATTACTGCAGCCAAAGAAAGGTTTTTCGAAAAGAAATTCATTGAAAAGTTGATTCACTTGGCTGTAAAAATTAAAAAGGTAAATTTTTCTGGAATTTTTTAAAAATTAACATGCGGAAAAACATGTACCAGTTGAAAAAAATGATTTTCTTCACGTAAAATGAGGTGCCAGTTTTATAGGGTTAAAATCTACAGAAACGATGAATTTTTTCAGGTATTTGAGGCTTTTCTACTAGTAAAAGAACACTAGAAAAAATTTTGATAAGCCAGGAAAATCTTAGTTTAGCGAATTTTTAAAAAAATAAGTTTTATGTTTTTTTAAATTATTTTTTTTCAGCTGACTTTAAAAGATATTTCTAACATCTGAAGGCGGTTTAATAAAAAATACACTAGGAAAAAAATTGATAAGTCTATGTAATCAAAAACAAAGATATAGCCTGATTTCCAAAAAGTCATTTTCGTATTTTTTCAAATTATCTTTTTCCAAATAGAATTAAAAAATCCTTTTAACTTCTAAGAGCTTTTTAATTGTAAAATTACACTAGAAAAAAATTTGCAAGTCCAGGGAATCGAGAAAAGGAAGGCAGTCAGTTTTAAAAGTAATTTAAAAGTAATTTTTGTTTTTTTAACCCTTTGAAGCATACATTTTTCTATCAGCCCATTTTCAACAAAACTTGATTCTCGGGAGTTTTTGGGGTCCCTGATTTTGAATCCAAAATCCAAATTTGAAAATGCAGAATGGCAAATCCAAAATGGCGGATCATTTCTTTAGTTTCAAACCGCCATCTTAAATTTTGAAATTTTTAAAAATTTTAAACCTAGATTCGTAAGCAACGATCCAAAAAACCCCTACATACCGAGTTTCGAGCTTATCAGTCAACTTTTTATACTTTGAGTCCGACATCTTGAATTTTTATATTTTGACTTCAGATTTGTAATCAGCGTTCCAAAAAATGCCCAAATACCGAGTTCAGAGCCAATGAGTTCATTTCTTTAGTTCCAATTGTTTCAATCCGCCATACTGGATCCGCTATCTTGGATTTTTAAATTTTCAAATTTTGACTCCAGATTCGTAATTAGCGACCCAAAATACTCTTAATATCTGGATTCTTTATATCATGTGAACGCAAAATTTTTCCCTACAATACATTTTATATAAATGAAAAAGTTTTAATTTTTGTAACCGCTATATTTAATAAATCATTAAAAATTTTGAAATTTTGACTTCAGATTCAGAATCAGCGGTTTTTAAAATTTTACGGTGTTCACATTTATGATTTCCCAAGCTTATCAAATTATTTTCTAGTGTACTTTTACTAGCAGAAGAGCCTCAAATATCTGAAAAAATTCCTGTTCCTGTAGATTTTAAATTTGTTTTTTGAAAACAGGGATATATTAAATATAAATTATTGCCTAGAGAACGTTAATTAAAAGGATGTAAAAATTTTGGTAGACGTCTAAGATTTCCAAAAACGTAAAAAAATGGCACATACGAGAATATCAAACCTATGAAACGTAGTAAAACGATGATCTTCATTGTAACGTCAAATTCTTCTCAAATTGAGTTTTAATAAAAATGAGACTTAAAAACAAATGAAATCACAATGAAAATTTTAATTGTTTTAAATTAAAATGAGATTCAACAAGATGAGATGCAACAAAATTCACACTAATCGTTTTCTGTGAAATAAGAATTTTTTGAAACAATTTTTGCTAACGTGCAATTAGAAGGCGTTCATCAATCGACATCAAATTAATTACACTTTTTCAGGGCCCTAATACACTAGTTTTCCACACAGTTCCAATTCCAATTTCCAAAATTTTGTTTTTTCGACCCACTCATAAGGAAGTATATGATAATAAGTAGATCGAGTCCGGGTATGGTCAGACATTCTTAGGCAGACATTCTGGAGAAAAAGAGACCTATCAAGCTGATTAACAGTAGTTTGAGTTCAAGGGCCATTGTCTTCAAACGTTGATTGATAGATAGAAGAAAAAGGAAGGTTGGCAAGCATCCGTTGACGATGTCGAAAGAAAAGGTCGGATTTAAGGAAAAGTGCTGGTTCATTCTCGGCCCCAGATTCCAGCTGAACGAGTTTTCTGGAAAATAGGGGAGAAACGAAAGAGAGAAGAAAAATAAAACGAAGAAAAAAGGAAAAGGAAAGAAGAAGAAACAGAAGAAGAAGAAGAAGAAGCGACTATCTGTAACAGAAGAGAATGTAATCCGCACTAGTTGTATCCTCGAGAAAAGGGAAAATCTCCTGCCTGAATGGGAGAGGATGTGAAATAACAGTCGCTGGTAGAAAGTCTTCCTTCTGCTTATTTTTATTCTTCCATCGGGTTTACGACTTTCAAGGTCGGGCAGGGGATTTTTTCATTCTATGGACCCTTCCGAACTCGATGTACATAGACTTAAATGAAGATGCGTGCGAATATAGAGATACTGTCAGGCAAAGCATTGTGCATGTACGACCACGGAAGCTGGAGAAATATCGGGATGTCACCTCGTAGCATTTGAGGAATGAAAAATGGTATTTAGTTTATCAAATTATACTAAACTTTTTGAATAGCAAATGAAGTTGAAAGAGAGAGTAGGACATTCTTTATTTTAATTAGCTTCCGTGGGTGTGAAACTTTAGAAAAAAATGTACCTTATTTTTTAAGTTAAGTGTCGTTCGCAAAACCGAAAAAAACGCATTTTCCTCTTTGTTCGGGATTGTTACTAGCTTGTTTTTAATAAACTTATTTTTTTGTTTGTTAGAATGGCAGCGGACCGGGAGGAGAATCTGGAGGACGAGCGAATGGGTGAGTACTTTTTATCCTGTTGTGCACTAATTAATGTTCACTTTTTAATTAACTAGCAATTTTATATACGTGCTGAATCGCGCGTGAAACGTTGCATTAGCAACTGTTAAAAGATAGTTAAAGAAAATACTAAAATATATTTTAAGTGAATACAAAAAAATACGATAAGTATGTGTATGTATATAGAATTTTAAATAGACTTCATTATACAGTTCTCAGTTCAGAGGAAATGTACTTAAATATTATTTAAAAATCATTTTCGTCAAATTTTTAGCATACTATTTGAGTATGAAATTATATATATATATATAATTCTATGTAAGTACTTTAAAACAATCAAGATTTTAATATAGTTTTTTTAAAAAACATCTTCAATTTAACTTAATTTAATTTAATTCAATTCGATTTAATTTCTTCAATTTACATCCCATTGCCTTGTATTTTATGAAAACGTAAATATTTATAGTCAAGTTGATGTTCAGTTCCTGTAAATATAAAGTAAGAGAGGGACAATTGTTGAATAGTTGTATTGAAAAAATACTAATGAGTAAATAAATAGTACACACTTATGGTTGCTTTTTAAAATAATTATTCACTTCGCTTTAAAAGCGCGTAATTTTTGGATCTAATAATAATGAAATGCATACATTTATAGTAATAATATGTATTTATGCATACCCTCTAATTTTTTAATAGTCACTTTTGACTAATGAAACTGTTTCGATTTGTTCACCGAATGATTTAATAATCATTTTTACTAATTTTCCGTCTGACTAACAGTGAAATACCGCTAATTCACTTCAGTCACAGTACTGAAATTGACTTCAGTAATAAATAATTTTTCTACTAAATTAATTGGTAGTGCGAATTTATCATTATTGTATAAAAGTTAGTAAAAATGTTTACTAAATCATGTGGTGAACGAATTGGCAGTATTCACATTTCATTATTATTAGATCTCTAAATTACGCCCTTCTAAGTGAATAATTATTTTAAATAGCAACCATGCATTTGTATTATTTACTTACTCATTAGTAATTTCTCGTTATAACTATTCAACAATAATTGTCACTCACTTACTTTTTATTTACAGGAATTACACATCAAGTTGACTATAAGTATTACCTTTTTCATAAAATAATAGGCAATGAAATTTAAATTAAAGAAATTTTAAAATGCTGTTTAAAAAAGAAAACTATATCAAAATTTTGATTGATTTAATGTAAATATATAGCATTATATACTTAAATTGTATATATTTTCTTCTCAAATTTTATGCTCAAAATTTGACAAATGTTAGTTCTAATTATTCTTCAATAATATTTTAATACGCTTTCTCTGACTTGAAAATTGTATAATGAAGTGTATTAAAAATTCTCTCTCTCTCTCTCTCTCTCTCTCTCTCTCTCTCTATATATAT
>JBAGKK010481453.1:0-16964 GCA_037177015.1 Euceroptres primus
GTTAACTGGCCACTGTCATCTGAATAAACATTTGCACACATTGGGGGTTAAAGTCGAACCTAGGTGTCGTAAGTGTGATTAATCTGAGAAAACCGCGCATCACGTTCTGTGTGTCATGCGCTGGCTATACTCAGAGAGAGATATCTCGGGGATTGTTTTTTAACCCCGGAAGAGTTTGATGACATTCCCTATGAGGCAATATACGCCTTCATGGCGAAGACTTGTCTTTTAGGAGATGTTTAATGTAACGGGCATAGTACAATAGGTTTTACCGCAGTGCTTAGGGTTCTTTTATTAGCCCTGCCCATATAATTACAGGAAATTGATGTGTCATTTTTTATAAACAAACTGGATAAACGAATGCAAAATTTTGGTATTTTCGCGCAGAATCTTTGGGTTTTTCACGCGAGTGGGTCACTAAATGCGTTAACGGAGAGGCTTAACTACAGAACATTGATAATTAAAAACAATTGCCATGGTTAAAAACAATAAGACACTTTTTGTACTTAGGGTACATGCAACCACAAGAAATATGAAAAAAGAACGAAGAAACAAAAAAAATACGGAAAAACAAATGAATCGAGAAGAAACAAATGAATATCGACAATCCTTCAGTGACTGCCGACAGATGGCTAAGGTTCAATGTACTCACAAGAGAGTTCTACTTCTGTTTCATAAGCCAACGCATGGAGCCACTAGATGTTTTGTCGATTTTGGCGTCGACCATCGAATCTTGAAATGTGTTTTTTTTTTTGTTTTCAACACAGGCATTCATCGATATTCATTTATCTTAAAGTTTTATGTATTTCTATTCGCTTCTTCAATAAACAGTTTGTTCAGTACGTGGTAGTTATTGATATTCATTTATTATACCATCGTATCTTGAGATCTTCCTTTGCTTTTAACACAGGCATCTATTGATATTCATTTATTTTTTCGTGTTTCTTTCGTTCATTTTTCTTAGTTGGCCTTTGATTATTTTCATCTCACGAAAAAAATGGATACTTTCAAAATTTCCAAAAGAGTTCTGTGCGACTTCTTGACTAGCGATCGCACTAGGAATGTGGAAGAGCTTCTGGATAATTTGAAAACGGAGTATATTCTAGATAGTGACCAATTGAATGCAGTTCGAAGAAAGGTAGTTGGTCAATTCTACCCTTATTTTCTGAAAGAGTGGAAAAGTGTGTTATACACTAAGCAGATATTTGAGGACAGGTTTTAAACGTAGATGGACAATGATCTCATGGTAGAATTCTCACAATATAAAGAAAATCGTGGAAGATCCAATTCCAGCGATATTGAAGAAAGTTCCATTTCAACGAAAAGAAGGAAACTATTGGAAATTGAGGATTCTTATTCGTATGTAGAAATACTGGAAGCATTTCTACGAAAATTACGAACCAGTGGCAGAGAGACTGTAGCAAATGCTATAAGAGAACTCTTGAATATCGATAATAAGATGGAAGATAGCGATAACTCTCTGATACCGTTCACTGCAATCAAAGCTGCAGCTTTGATCGAGGAAGCAAAGTTGACGAAATCTCAGTACAGGCTCATTCAGATTCAATTAAAACAAAGAAACGATGATATCTTTCCTCCATATTATGTATGACTTAGTTGAACAGAAAAAACAGTGTTACGATGACAGTATCAGAAAGAGGAATTAAAATTACCACTCAATCCCTAATAGACCACACTGTAACGCGGTTACTTAAAGACTCCGGTATTTATCTTCCTGAAGTGTCAAGAAAACGGGCTGGCTCTATGATAATACGATTAAAGAATGGATGTGATGGCTTCGCAGGATTTGACGCGCGTAAACAAAAATTCGATAGTCCAAGCATATCGAATGAGTCCATGTTCACTGTATCGATGGTGCCACTAGAATTATGTTTAGAGAACACTGCAAATACATTAATCTGGCAAACTTCACACCCTTCATCAACAATGTACTGCAGGCTAATGCAATACGATTGTTCGCCGGAAACGAAAGAGCAAACTCTTTCAGTGATTCCATCCATCAAGAAAGACATTAAAGAACGGAAGCCAACAAGAGTCATAACAGATACAGGCTCTCACCGAAACACCACCAATTAAACACTTGATAAAAAAAAAACCTAAAAATATTCAAGACATGGAAATTTCCCGAAATATATATTATATGTATTAGATGCACTTACCTTACGTCATTCCTGATGTGGCGGTAAAATTCACAACATACTTTTAAGAATATAAAACTGCTGCACTCTGAAAAATTATGGAGAAAATTACGCTGTTCAATTAAAGTTTAAACTATTTTTTTTATTACTAAATTAAAATCTAAGAATACACTTATTTTAAGCTGTATTGGTCATAGCAAAGAATTAATGTAGTAAATAATTTTAAATTCCACATTTGAACGAGTTATAAATGATCACTTAAGCCAACACCAAAGAGACTTGGAAATAAAATAATTTTCTTTATTCCAATTAATTTGTTTTTCCTATTTCTTTGTGCACAAATATTTGTTTCACGTTTACAAAACTGCATTTCTGAAAATAATATATCAATTTCTACCTATGAATATTAATCTGCAGAATCTATAGAAAATTAATATTTCTAGTACCGTAGAATGGGGCTATTCGCGCATGATGGAGCTATTAGGTACTTCTCATTTTAAGTATGTTCTTTAATATGATAATGAGAATCAGAATAATAATCTCCTACCATATAAGATTCAGAAGGATTTCTACTTTAATAAGGATAAGTTTGGAATTTTATGCGACCGCTATGCAAGCATTGAAAAATGATTAAATGTGAGTGCATTTTAAAAAATTGGTTAGACTTCCAAACTTTGTATCAGTTCAATAGTTCAAAAGTAATAAAGAATCCTTGATTGTCCGTGTTTTTCTTCATACTTTAACATCAGAACGTATTCTTGAATAGTTAAGTAGTAATTCTAAATAGAAATTAAATATTAACAAACAGTTTTATTAATTTAAAACATTAAAAAGAACAATAGTTGTACCTATTTAGAAGATCGGCGATACAAAAAGCTATAGTTTTTCAAAAATGATAATTAAAGTAGAAAATGATTTAAAAAAAACTAAAAATGATTGATTTCTCTCCAGAATTGAATCCTCTAACTTTCTGTAAAAATCAAATAGCTGAAAAATATTTTTCTTGACCATAAAGTTAAAAAAACCTTTCAAAAAATGTAAAAGTTGTACCTAATAGCCCCACTCTACGGTAATTCGAAGAATTATTTCATTAAAAAATCAACAAATGATATCCACATTATCCATATTACTTAATTCATGCAGCTGTTTATGATAAATTATTTGTAACGAATATCGACCGCCCAAAGATACCAAATTACGACTTGAAATCTTACCGGAAGTTCTTTCTGTGAAATTGTAATTAGGATAAATGAAAATTATGACACATGGCAATTCGGATAAATAAACATTATGGTATATGGTGATTCGGATAAATGGAAATTATGACAAATGAAAATTCGGAAACGCAGAAACTATGGCAATGGCGATTCGAATAAATAAAAATTATGACAAATGGCGATTTGGAAAAATGAAAATTAGGACAAATAAAAATAATGATAAATGGCGATTCGAATAAATATAAATTATGACAAACAAAAATTAGTCCAAATAAAAATTATGGCAAATGGCCGGTCGAATAAATAAAAATTAGGACAAATAAAAAGGGTCACAAATGGCTATTCGGACCAATAGAACTTAGGACAAATTAAAATTATGACAAATGGCTATTCGGGCAAATGAAAATTAGCACAAACGAAAATTAGGACAAATAAAAATTATGGCAAATGACGATACGGATAAATAGAAATTATGGCAAATAGCGAGTCGAATAACAAATGCCTTTTCGGACAAATGAAAATTAGGGTAAACGAAAATTAGGACGAATAACAATTATAACAAATAGCTATTCGGGCAAATGAAAATTAAGACAAATAACAATTATGACAAATGGCTATTAGGGCAAATGAAAATTAGGACAAATAACAATTATGACAAATCTCGATTCGGACAAATGAAAATTAGGACAAATAAAATTGCGACAAATGGCGATTCGGAAAAATAAAAATTAGGACAAACGAAAATTAGGACAAATAACAATTATAACAAATGGCTATTCGGGCAAATAAAAATTAAGACAAACGATAATTAAGACAAGTAAAAATTAGGACAATTAAAAATTATGGCAAATGACCAGTCAGATGAATAGAAATTATGCCAAATGGCGATTTGGATAAATAAAAATTATGACAAGTGATTATTCGGGCAAATAGAAATTATGGCAAGTGGGGATACGGATAAATAAAAATTATGCCAAATGGCGATTCGGTAACATGAATTTCAGTGGATTTTTGGGAATATTCATGCGCCTCCTGCGTGATTACAATCTAAAATATATTGCAGCAAAAGTACTTATAGTTAACATGGTTGCAGACGTAAACTGCTAGTTATACGCAAAAATGTGAACGTTTGAGCTAAATTGCTGCGTCATGACGTCAAAAGACGTATAACAAAAGAATAGATATGTAAATTTGTTAATTTTGTGCCTTTCTCACGTGTTGGTACTTTATAAGTACGGGTCTGACTTTGCGCATGCATTCACAAAAACCTTCGAGGGATGTAACTCAAACACGGCGCGGTGGGTTTTTGAAAAACGCTATATATATATATATATAGGGAGTGGTTGTATTTACCCTTGACATTGTCGATTAAAAATCCCCTATTATCCACGAACGTGAAGACGAATTTGAGTTTGGTCAACGGCTCGCAGAGGATTCAACCAAAATGACAAATTTAATGAACTTACCGTGGAGATTCATGAAGGATACGGAAAGAGTTAAAATACGCAGTATGTTGACGATATTATAATTCGCACAAGATCTGAGTATTGCTTTTGTTGTTCCTGATGACAAATACGGTTCGCGTGTCTGACTCATTGCCAACAAGAGATGTATAACCGGACTTGCGAGCAAAGGCTAAACAGCGCAGCTATAAACGAGACGGATTGTTCCATGAATCGCGTGTAGCAGCGTTGAGTGTCACCAACTTGTAAAACGCGAAAGATTCGGTGGTAATGCAGCTATTTGATCGGCCATCTTAGGCAGCTTTTGTGACTCAACCAGCTGAGATTAGACCGAAATGACTCGACGTCATGGAACATTTGTCCAAAACGGACTTGAGTGCCCCAGTGTAAGTTGCCAATTTATCGGAAGGTAAAATTTGTACTGGCGTTGTTGACGCGAAAGCGATCCGACAATGATCGAAAAATCAAAGACGGTTGGTAAAACTGGCCTTAATATGTTCTCGAAAAATAGCCATGTGCTTTTTCGCAGCGCTCAGTTTTTGACTATGAGGCATTTTAGCGAAAAACCCGGAAATAAGGTAAACATAGTAAGTCGGTCGATACGGAGCATAAATGACAACAGAGCAAATGCTCGACTGTTCACAGAAAAAGAATTGAGTTGAGTTCCTAATTGTGCCACTTATATGCACAAAGATAAGAACTTTTAGTAGTTGACGTTTGAAAATGGTAAGAAAGCTAGTGTTACGTCTTGCTGTTGAAAATACACAAAGAGGATCGTGAAATGGACTAAAAACATTTGGTATTTATGCAAGTCGTAAAGATGTCGTATGAAAATCTGTTCGTAAAATAAATTTTTGAGTCGTAAGAGAAACCGCAAATATCTTAAGTGTAAGCGTGCATGTTTAAGTTCTGAAGGAACTAATATTTTTTCGTGCTAAATGCGAATCCGTTCTCAGAAATTACCTATCACGTCAGGTTTTTGAAAAAATTGAGGTCAAAGTGTAAAAAAAAAACGTGTTGTTTGCCATTTTCGAGGGGCTGTTCACTGGGCAATCGACTGCCGTGAATTCCTCTGATTTCCATCGATTGCTAATGAGGGGAAGGGAGACAGAAATAGAAAAACAATTGAAAAACAAGAGAGATAGAATGAGATTTCCTAGTATGATTTCCGGAGTGAATATCCCCTCGGCCATTTTTGAGAATTTATAGCAGTTGAACCCGATGTGCTAGAAATTTCAAAAACATCTCAAAGTAAACCTTGAATCCTGTACTTTTACGTGCACTCTTTATAAATTTTTTCAGTGTGCCGTTGAAGCACTGTCAGCGTTCTACACGTGCTTGGCCGTAATGGTCAAGATCACAAAGTACACATATTACAGTTTTAAGAATGACATTAAGATTTGGCTCTACAGGATAACCTATCGCATGAAAAATACCTGTCTTTAATTTTTTGAACAATTATTGTTGGAACAATTTTTGGGTAAAATACTACTTACAAAAACACTGTTAATCCCTTGAGCGGTATCACAGTGGTCCGGAAATTAATTTTTTTGTTCAAATTTAGCCACTGGTCGCATTTCTTAATCGATTACAATTTTTTAAAAGAAATTACTCTTTAATAAAATCATCACAACTCTTAAGGTTTGCGACTTTTACATTTGCGTTTGTGTTCAACAATATATAAACAATGACAGTGGCCAAATGGGCTATCACCGAAATGATTTTTTATCTCTAAAGAAATCTCTTAAATAAAGAGACCTCTTTTCATCATTAAAGTTAAGAAAACAGGCTTAGAACACATAAATATTCCATTCAAAATTTTACCTAATTGTTATTAACAATTTATTTAAACAAATACTCCAGGATATCTGCTTGTTGTAGAAAAAAATGATGATGAATTGGAGGAACAAAAAAATTGTCCAACACATAGACTCTATTTAATTTTTTCCGTAAAATCGAATGGCGTTAGGCTGTTTTTCTGTAACTCGCATTTTTAAACAAATTGTTTAAACAACTTAAAAATAAAATGTATTCTTATGAAAAATTATCATTTGATGAAATGCTCTCATCCCATCATTAACTTTTCTGCAATAACTATTGGTATACACATGGCCCTTGATAGATTAACAAATTGTTTAAAACTTTATAAGCTATTTAAAAATGTTCAGTCCATGATATTTTGTCGCTAATATTTTTCTAATCGTGAATTGTAATGATTTCAAGACAAAATAATAATTTTTGTCCACAACAAACAGATATACTGGAGTATTTTTTAAAATGAATTGTTAATAATAAACAAATAAAATTTTGAATTGAATATTTAGGTGTTCTAAGTCTGTCTTCATAACTTCTGATGAACAATTACTTTATTTAAGTGAATTGTTTAGAGATAAAAAATCGTTTCATTGAAATAGCCCATTTTGCCACTGTAATCCATTTCCGGACGCTCAAGGGGTTAGCAGTGTTTTTGTAAGTCGATTTTAACCCCAAAATTGTTCCCACAATAATTGTGTAAACAATTAAACACAGATATTTTTCATGCGATAGGTTATCCTTTAGAACCAGATCTCAATGTAATTCTCAAAACTGTAATAATATGTGTACTTTTTGATCTTAGCATTACGGCCAAGCACGTGTAGACTAGTGCAGACCGTGCATGCGCGAGCGCGCGCACCACTACAAAAAAACGCTGACAGTGCTTCAACTGCGCATGTGAAAAATTTACAAAGAGTGCACGTAAAAGTACAAAATTTAAGCGTCACTTCGAAACCTTTTTGAAGCTTCTAGCACATCGGGTTCAACAAATATAAATTCTTAAAAATGGCCAAAAACACGCTTTTTTGACACCTAGACCTCAATTTTTCCAAAAACCTAACGTGATAGGCAATTTCTGAGAGGATCCGTGTTCAGCGTGCAAAAATCTATCGACTGCGCTTAGTTACTTTCCATTCACCAAATTGATGTCACGTAGCGTAATCTTTATTGCGAAGAGAATTTACAATTTATAAAAAGGGAAAAAGAATTTTTGCAGAGGAACTTACAATTGTTTAACATTTGTGTGATGCTTTGTAGGTTGGAAAGTCATTCTTCACGATGATCTCTGCGATGTGTTGATCTTTCTCCACGAAATACTGTCCATGGTGCCAGGAAAAGAAAGTCTGCGATGCCAGGTGACGTAACAGTGACGTCATGGAAAAATGATTGCTCCCTCAGGAACTGGAACTTTCTGGAACAACGGCTTCCAGGAGTCTGATGCCTCGCCAGTTGAGGGATGATTAGAAAATTTGTCAGGCTCCAGATATTGACAGTGGAGAGAAAAATTTTCGGAAGGTGTAAAGAGCGCTTTCGAGAAAACTGCTGTCGTTCAGGTCACGCATCCATTTCAGCGTTGGGATCACCAGTGTGGAGAATAAGTGAATTTGACGGTTAAATATGAGGTCTCCACTTCCTCAGTCAGAAGGATAGGTTAAGACATCTCCGGGAAAGTCGGCAGGTTTAACAAATAACAAGCAGAACTCTTTATTTTTATTTGTATAGATGTCACCTTTTGTATCTCAGCGAAGATGACGAACATAGTCAAGCGTCAAAGACAGGTAGTTACAGAATGAATTGAGTTCGCGGCACCGACGACGGCGACGACGCGCTAAGGTCGCGAACGGTGGAAGAGCCAGAGCCATAGCGGAAAACTGGCGACTGCCTAAAGTATAACTAAAATTTTACATTATCTCACCGTACAAATTCTTTAAATTCAATATTATTGAGTGGCTCGTTCGCTCAGTACTTTAAAATATTAAAATGAAAAAATAAATATTCTTAATTGTAAATTGAAATATAAATCTCAAAATACTTTTAAAATGCAAGAATTCAATATATTCAATACATTCAAATCCCTTAGTAAAGTGCTCTCAAACTTAATTGCATAAGTTTTAAACTCACAATCAGTCCAATCCCATAATTCCCTCTTAGGGGTAAAAAGTGGACATAATAACGGGATTTTCTATTTTTTTTTGTTGAAAATCAAAGGAAGCATAAGTCCTCAAATTTTTAAAAATAGAATTTTTTGCAACATTTCTTTTTAAAGCTAGGCGGACGCGTATTTTATACAAATAGTCTACCTGCGCGTAGGTGGCAGTATCGCACCGAATCGGCAAATCCTTTTGTACAGCATCTTGGGTCGATATGTACTACAGCATACGCGAATGCCATGAAAATTAAAGAAGCTTCTTTTCAGGGTGCCTCATTCTCCAGAGAATGCTTAATATATTGATTTAGGGAAGAGTGGGCAACAGCGAGTCAGGAAAATTTCAAACTCATTATTAAAAGCGATTTTTACGAATTGGATTGAGTTATATACGTCAATATGGATACATTCAATTTCATGATACAAATACGATCCAACGGATTTTCTTAGTGAATAAGAAATAATTAACGTTTTTGCGACTTGACATATTTGTTTCATAACTGGAGTTGGCTGCAAGCTGTGGATTACGGGTCATAAAAGATTATATAATATTCCAGCAAAAAAAAAATACATCAGAGATTGGCACTCCTGACACATTGACATAACCGCACTTTTAGAATTTACAGTACTTTTGCTGTGTTGCATTTATACATTACAATTATAACTCTACGGAATCAAAATTTAACAATATACACTCTTAAAATGGTTTAAAGAAATGTTATTTGGCTAATACCTTTAATAGTATGCTGTATAATCATTATTTTGTTCCATATTAAAAAGTGAAATGCGCACGCGCGGAGCAGGTGATGCATCTTAATCTAGGCTACCAACCTACCTATTTTCGAAATCTTACTCGGCCCACTACTGGATGAACCAAAAAATCCAGTATTTACAAAGCGAAAACTTTTACACTAAGAATCAAACAATTTTTTAAATAAATAAACAAAGGTCTGCGTCAGTAATTATAGCAAAGACCTTTCGCGGGGAAGGAGCCCACTTTGTCGATCGTAGTTTAGGAGATATTCGCGTTTTCGTGAAGAAGCGTTAAAAATTTCGATTTTGGGTTTTCGATAGAAAATAATATTTCAATCTATACTCTAACTGGTGACATAATACTTATGACCGGGACATGCCCAGAAGTGTGTATATTTTGTTTTTGGAGAAAAAATACAACACGAGCGCTTATGGCACTCGCCAATCTTAAGGCTCATGGCACATATGTCCTAACCTAAAAATTCAATTACAAACTCACAGGATAATGCTGGTGAACCAAAGGATGCTCGGCCGGCAATTCCTCTCCAGGAAAAATCGAAAAAAAGGGCTTTGTCATTTTGACATGGCATCAAATCGAATACCGCCCAACTGCACGATAGGTCCCAGAACTTGGATAAATGCGAATTTTCCCTCGGGAAATTCTTTGAACTTCGGAAATAACGATTCAAGTCTTTCTAACGCAAAATTACCAGAAGCGTTAGATATTTTAGAGCAAGATAGGAGACTGTAAGAAAAAGAAAATAGATTCGAAAACGTGAATGATAGGCAAAGGGAAAATAGATTGAGACAAAGTTCAAAAATTATGATAGAAAATAAGAGAAAAATCAAACTTATGAATTCGATTCATTTTTAAATACAAATACGTGAGTAATCAATGAATTAGACGAATTGATTGCTTACGATGAATTTCTAAGTAGATAAAGAAAAGCGTTGAATAAAAAGCGCGAGTTTATTGTAAAACAGCATGAAAATTTAATTTAAAAAATCCGAGAGCACATAGTTCGTTTGATTTACGCGAAAATGGACGCGAAGTCGATAAAGAAAATAGGTGGATGAAATTTAAAAGAAATTTGGGGGAAAATAATGTTAGTAAGCAAATTAGCAATGAACGAAGTGCACATAAAACAGTGCATTTCGAAACGGATATAAAAATAAATAGGGAAAATCAAAATAGTCAGAATAAAAGATTAGAAGACACAATTGGAATTCATTAGGAGATTTCAAAAGCAATTGGAAATAAAATTTTACAATCAAAAATAAGATCCAGACATTCATTCGTTCTTAAGGGATCAGTATGGGTTTATCGTACATATTTTCAAGATTTTTTTTCAAGAATTTTTTTTCATAATAAAATTTATTTTCACAGTTTCATCTTTTCACACATAAAAATAGGGGTTTTAAACTAATAGAAAAAATTTTTTATTTTATTTTCTTATTTATTTATGTTTATGATCTGTCCGCTTGAAGTGAGCCCTGTTTGTTCCTTGTCGACATGAAATCTCGACTTTGGAGCATCTGAAAACAAAAAATTGAGTAGTTAATTGAAAAGTAGAACTGTCGCTATGGTCGGTAGTAAAATTTTTCATCGGGGGTGAAAAATTTTACTACCGAACATAACAAAAACTCTACTTTTTAATAAACTACTCAATTTTTTGTTTTCAGATGCTCCAAAGTCGAGATTTCATGTCGGCGAGGAACAAACAGGGCTCACTTCAGACGGTCAGATCACAAACATAAATAAATAAAAAAATAAAATGAAAAATTTTTTTATTAGTTTAAAACCTCTATTTTTATGTGTGAAAAGATGGAAATTAGAAAATGAATTTTAGTATTAAAAAAATTCTTGAAAATATGTACGATAAACCCAGACTGATTCCTTAGCAGAAATTAGAAAGTTATTTGTATAAATTTTCTGGTTTTTTTTTATTTCAAAGTTTGTTTTTTGGCATATTAACACTGCAAAGAGTGTTTTTTGATGTATTATGACAATCAGAGATGATATTTCTTCCAAACCTTTTTTTCACATAATCTTGATGTCCTTTAAAAATGAATATGAACTGAACATCAATAAAAGTTGAGTTTTCGTCGCATTACCACTGCTGGTTCTTGGCGTATTTTTACTGTTGGGGGTAGTTTTTCTCTTAGACCTATTTTGCACATAATTTTTGTCCTTTAAAAATATATATGAATTGAACATCAATAAAAGTCGAGTTTAAGGCGCATTACCACTGCTAAGGGTGGTTTTCACTGTTGGGGGTAGTTTTTCATCCGGACCTCTTTTTCACATAATATTTTTTATTTAATTTCAAAACATATACCTGAGATTACAATGTAAAAAATGTGGGCTAAAAATTATGCTCTTTTTTCATTTTTTGGCAATTTTCGCACTTTTTCACAGAATCTGAAACTGAAAGGGTGCAACCCTCATGTTAGCCAAAATTTTTTTTGATTAGATGCACCCTTCTTTTTTAAAATGAGAGCTTTCCGATGACGATATGTTTATTTTTATGGAAGTTATGATTTTTCAAAGAAGGTGGGACGTGTATGTCTCACTGGCCGTTAAAGGGTTAAGATAAGTTTTTGGAAAATTGCGAAAAAATATCCAAGAAAAACCTATCTTCTGACTATTTTACCTGACGATCTTTCAAAAAGTGATATACTTTCAAAGTTTTCTACAGTAACCAAATACACGATTACTGAAGCGCGAAAAGTTCGAAAAGACAAAGACGTCTATTATTTGCCTAATCCTTACAGTGGATATGCGGTTAGCGATGTATATATAAAGTTAGCACAGGAGTATTATCTGACTGATAATTTGGACTGCTCTAGGCAAAGTCCAAATAAAAACGTAATAAATGTAGAAGTAAATGGCAAAAAAGAAAAAGTAGTCATGACGTTGACGAACTTGCGTGTCTAGTTCAATTCTGCGTGAGTAATGGGCGACGCGACGGCTGATCGAAGCTCATCAGTTGTGCTCCATTATTTGACCGAAAGTTCACATATGGCTTCATTGGAGACCTCACGAATAAGGACCGCACTCGAGGCTTGTTTAACTGCCCTAGATTTCCGTGGGGTTCGCTTTAGCGGTAGACGAGGCCGAACTCGAAGACTTAGGTCCGTGGAATGTTTCTTTAGGTGGGAGTCACGCCACTCCGCTTGGACCCTCAACTAGACGGGCGTGTACCTTCGGGGGGAGTATGCTGGGATGGTGTTACGTAGATCCTGCGGTCTCGGTTGTGACGAGTTCCGCAGTTTTGCAGTCGAGCTGGTGATCGAGGGCTTCGTTGACCGTCCGCGCATGACGCGCACGAACACATAGCGCCAAACAATCGCGTGCGAGTCTGCTGCTGTCTGTGCCAGCTATCTACTCGAAACCATAGAAACGTATTATATACGTTTATAGTATTTAAACTTTTATTTTCGATAATGCGAAGTTTTTTACTGCACAAAAGCATTTCGTATTATTGAGTTTTCACTGTATATAAATTTCAAAACACTTTTTTGGTTCAGAATACTAATACGTACCTGTGAATAAAATACATTGCAAAATGAGTAAACTTTACTGCAACCTAGAATGTAAAAGTTTTTCAATACTCAAATAAGAAAGAAAACTGTAATTTATACATGTCAATTATTTAAAAATTTTCTTCGTAAGAAAAAATTATTGGTGGCCCTAAGAAGGGCCGATATGAATCGAATGAGAAATTGGATTGTAAATTCAGTCTACAAAATTCATTATGAAATGTCCTCAGATGAAGTAGGTAGTCTCATCAAAGGAAAGTACTTCATTTTGAATGTCAGACTATTGAAAAGAATTATTTGACAACTAGAGATCGAATGAAATGAAATTAAATCTTCACCGTTCACTGCTTTATGTTATCCTGCAATGACTTATCATTGGCCGCTGTAGCCTGTGTGGAACATGACTTACTGATACTGGTCATTGATGATGGAGTGGGGGCTTCTTTTAGCTAATTGGCTCACTGACTCGCTGTGGAATAAGATAAAAGAGACCACTGGAAACGTTTGAGTCACTTGATCTCTAATCGGCGATGGATATCTGTTTTGAAATAGTAATTATACTATGTGGTTAGTGTTTAGTGAATAGTAGCTCAGACATGGGTCCTAGTCCCGTGTGGGTTTACTTCAAAAAAATAAGTGAGGGATCAAAAGTGCGGTATAGTGAGTGCAAGAAAGAACTTGCCTACAACAAGAGTACAACGACACTGGCCAACCACCTACGAGTTGCTCACAAAATTGAAATCAAGCACACAAAAAAGAGACAGCATCTTGAAACAACCAAGAGTGAAGATGCTGCTCTTTGGCCCACGCCCAGTGGACATAGCGGACGAGCAGGTAAACATATTGAATTATTATTATTATTTAATTATCCAAATAGCACAAGTTGTTTCTTGAAACTTGCCTGGAGCTTGGGATGCAAGGTTAGAAATCTTGGATTGCCCTGCTCGAGCAAGCTTCCTGACAGTAAGAAAATGTCCGCTTGTGTAGAAATATTGGTAACGAAGATGTAGAGAAAATTGCCTGGCAATTTTTGTGACAGCTTCAACAGCATTTACTCAGGAAACATTTGCTGTAAATTTTCGTGGACGATTCCTAAAGAATAATCTGGAAATTTAGTTTAAAATCATTTCCTGGGATTGTTCCAGGACATTTGTGGGGATAATAATGACAAAATTAAAAATATAAACATTCTGTGAAAGGTTTTTATTTCTTTAGCAATATGTATAGGTAAATCCTTTCAGGCCTTCTTTATCTCGACAAGACACCTAGGATCCTAAGCAAATCATCCTGAAAAAGATACGCACAGGTTAGACGATTAGAGGTCAGGTAACATTTATCAAATTAATGCAACACACATAAAAAATTCAATGGTTTTTTCGGATACTTTAGGATTAATTTGAAACACTAACGTTTTCGCTTTTAGAAGACAACCAGAAGACCAGTTGACGAAAAGGGTTGCGCATTGCGCATAACATTAACTTGGCAATCGTGGCATCTAATAATTTATCAAAGGTTCGTAACAAAATAATCCTAAAATATCTTAAAAAGTCATTGAATTTCCTATGTTTAATTTATAAATATCATTATCGCAGATACTGTCTATCATTTTTCCAATAATTGTACCTTGTGTTGTATTAATTTGATCTATTTTACCTAACGTCTAACCTGTACGAATCTTTTTCCGGATGATTTGCTCAGGATCCTGGGTGTATTGTCGAGATGAAGAAGGCCTGAAAAGATTTACCTGTACATATTTTTAAAGAAATAAAAACCTTTCACAGAAATGTTTATATTTTTAATTTTGTCATTATTATCCCCACAAATGTCCTGAAACAATACCAGGGAATGATTTCAAAATACCTTTCCAGATTATTTAGGAATCTTCCACGAAAATTTACAGCATAGGTTTCCTGAGTATTGAACTATTGAATTTTCTCTTGGGGACGAAATATGTTGTTTTTTAAAGGAAATTAGGCCATACGTATTTTTCCAATTTTCAAACAAAAAAATTTATATACACCCATTGTTGAGTTATGGGCCGGGCTCGGGGGTAGACGGTCCTCAATTCAATGCTATTAAAATCCAGTTGGAACCGGATTTAAAGCGACGAGCGAGCAGCCTTGTCAACATTTAGAACCGCGTATATAGTATCTGAACGTACAAAAGTAAATGTGCAGAGAGTCGTGATGTAAACAACTTCTAGCGGCCCTGACTGTTCGACTGGTCAAGGGAAGCTCGGGGGGGGGGGGCAGAATGAGTGAAGCGTGAACGACCATGAAGCCGGCCGGTAAACCAGTGGCCCATAATTCAACGATGAGTGTATGTTTTGGTTTCAATAAAATATGTAAAAAATTAGTAGTAGCTATCTCTGTTTGTAGGTTTCAGGTACTAATGATACTGCAACAAATCTCATTGATACACTCTATGGATCAAGGCAGGCTGCACCTAAATTTTTAAGTACGTCTGGACCCTCAGGATCTAGTCAAACACCCCCTAGCACTACTCCCGGGCCAATGGATAAGTGCATTAACAACGTCTTAGCATTTTCAGGTAAGAAAATTCGTTGAATTTGTTTTCCACATTGTCATGCACAGGAGGTATAAAGTATCTCCTAGATTGAGAAATGCCTTCACCTATTTTTATACAAGCCTGTTAATTCCATAAGTTTACGTAGAGATAATTATTTTATGTCAGCTGGGGGATGTTTTCATCACCAACAAGCTGATCTATATGACAGCCAATGACGACATGCCTTTACGGACGGTTGATCGGTCGGGGTTTCAAGAATTTGTACAGAGTCTCCAACAGCTTTATCGCATTTCTTCCGAACCAACTCTTACTAGGAAGATAGAGATGAAGTACGAGGAGCTACGACAACGATTTGGATCTATGCTATACAAAACTGAGTCCATTTGTCTAACTACGGATATTTGGACTCATTCAAGCACACTGAAGTCTTACTTGGGTGTTACTGCACATTTTATAGAAAGTAATAATAATTCCCGTTCGGCAATTCTTGATACATGGAAAATTGATTTCGTTTTTGTTATACAACGTTTATGTTTTGTTTGAGGAACAGACATCATATCCGTAAAGCTTTGTGCTAAGTTGCTTACTGAGAGAAAAACCATCCCATATCTACGCGATGTCCTCAAGGAAATATGCAGTGAGTGGAGTATCAAGTATGATCAAGTTGTCGCTATTGTCACTTATGGCGGAGCAAATGTCAAAGGCGCGGTGAGGGAAGAGTTCGGCGTTCTAAAGTACATCAGCTGCACTGCGCACCTCGTCCTAGACATTGGGCAAGAGTGCATAGGTCTTCACACCCATAAAGTCTCGTTAGAAACAGACGAAAGTTCCCGAAAGTGAGGAAGAAATTGAGGACGCTGAATTTGAAGACCATGTAATTGAAATAGAGGTACCGGAGAATAAAAATGAAAAGCTTTTTAAAAATCTCATTCTGAGAGTTAAGAGAATTGTTCAAGTTTTTCGAAAAAGTGAAGTTGCTACTTCAGAATTAGACAATTTCCAAAAAGAAGAGGGGAAACTTGGCCATGAGTACCTTAAATTGATCCAGGAAGTCCTCACTAGATGGAATTCGTGTTACGAAATGCTACAGCGATTTCTGCTGTTAGTTGATTTCGTCACAAGGGTCCTCTTAAAACTGCAGAGAGAGAGAGAGAGAGAGGGGGGGGAGACTAAGGCGAAGCCTCCTAGCATTCTAACTGGTGACGAACTGGAATGCTTAACAGAAGTAAGAGATCTGCTAAAGTCGCTGTGGCAAATAATGATGGCAGTCTCATCTGAAAAAACAGTGACTCTCTGCAAACGTATCCCACTGGTCACTGCCATGAAAGCTGTAAGTATA
>JBAGKK010481474.1:0-16963 GCA_037177015.1 Euceroptres primus
GGCTGTCCGTGACTGCTTATTTTTGTATTCGCAGTTAACCTCAGGGGTGTTTAACCTCAGGGGCCTTTCCTCTATCCGCTACCTGAGGACGCGCTACGTAGTAGTGATAGGTACCCACCAAGTAGACAATTTAACAGTATAGAATTTAAAAATAAATTTGTAAATAATTTCCCTGTGCACGATTATACAGTTTAGGGTTTAATAAAATTTAGAAAAATTTAAATAATTATTTTGTGTAAATTTCTGAGGTATCGCTTTTAATTGTATTTAATTTAACAGTATTTAATTTAATTCCTTGGGTACAATTTGGCCGTATAGAATTTAAAGGTACAGAATTAAAAAACGATTTAAAAAAATAATTAAATAATTTCCTTGTTCACGATTTCCTTGTGTATGGTTTAGGGAAATTTTATAGAATTTAATTTATTACTTTGTGCAAAGTTTTGATGTTTCGGATTTAATTGTATTCAGTTTAAAAGTTTTTAATTTAATTTTTGTGTAAAATTTGGCCGTATAGAACTTATCGGTTGCAAAATTAAAGACCAAGTAGAAAAAATAAATAATTAATTTCCTTGTGCTCGATTAAACGGTGTAGGGTATAAAAAAATTTAATTATTACCTTTGTGTACAATTTTTCGGTATCGGATTTAAATGTATACCGTTTAAAATATGTGTATTTTGATTATCTATGTGCAGGGTTTTTGCGTACACAATTAGATTATATAATTTTCATGTTTCATTATTTCAGAATTTATTGAAAAGCTTACCATTTTTTGTTTCTTATGTAATGCAAGTTTGATTCGATGTTAATATGCTTTGTTCTACTTACGGTTCTAAATTTAATTCTAGTCTATTTTACATAGAATACAAATACATAAATTACAGAAAGTCTTAAAAGACTTCTTTAAATACAAATGAATATGATCTCATCTAAGGGTAGTTTCTTTTTTTAATTGGGATGTCTTCCATGCATTAATTTATATAATTTATTCTTCTTACAGTTCTGACTTAAATTTGTAGTTCTTTTTCCGTAGCATAGTTTTTAAAAATTGTTGAAACTTTGAGTTTCTTATTTTTCAATTTGTTAATCATCTTAAAAGGGTAGTTTTTGGCATGCTACCACTGTAAGGGTATTAATATTTTATACTTTGCATATAAAAAGATATTTTGTATGTAAAGAGTAACGAAAATCTATTAATAGTTTCCTAAAGAAAAAAATATCTCTGATAAGTCTATTAATTTTTAATACGAGTCTATTTATAAACTCTAAGAATAAATCAATAGAGTTGAAAGGTTTTTATGAATCTGTAAATGGAAATTGAATTTTTTCGGATTTAAATTTACTATATCCTTGTGTAGAATGGTAAATTAAGTTTTCATATGAATATTTAATATCGTCAAGGATTCAGAAGCTATTATGGCTCTCAGAGTGCTTTTACTTCTGCAGATTATCCAGGTTCAAACACGATAGTTGTGCAAGCGAGATTTTCGTGCAGTAGAATAAATTTTCTACATATTTACTTAATGGTTAGAGCAGCTTCGTTTAAAACACCTTTTATTCAATTAACGAGTATTACGACGAATATTACTTAATTTGAATTATTTAATTAAATATTTAATAAAGTGCATTTTCACTCCAGTTCCTTTGGATTATTCTCATAACTTTATTCTTTAATTTAAAAAGCTAAAGTACTGGTTTTTATTTTGTGTTTTATTACTCTATAAAATAGAATTCATGACAGTTTTAATTTTTAATAAAATGCGTTCAGTTTACAGATTACAGGGATATAAATTTGATTGATTTTATAAATGATTTTGATTACGTGTATTTCGGTATTACGAAAATCTATTTTCATCTACCCCAATTATTAAAATTACGTTACATAAGAAACCAAAAATGGTAACCTTTTCAATAAATTCTAAAATCAATAGAATGGGGAGATTTGTTTAATGCTATGGCACTTTTGATTTAAAAATTTTTTTACATCCACCCTAATAATCAAATCAGAGATAAAGGATTATAATTCGACTTTAATTATTCAGGAAAAGGTTCCTCTATTGATTATTTACTTGGAGTACATTTTAGACAGAGGATCAAAGCTTAATTCTAGAGGTTGATCAAGATTCTTTTTCAGGGAGGGAATTAAGGGAATAGAGAGATTGAGAAGGAAGAAAACCTTTTTCTACCTTTCGCTCTTTTCTATTAACATTGTATGTGTCTGTTGTTCGCATCAATTACTTTCAGAATCTTCTTTACTGTTTAATTATTTTTCTTTTATACAGTTAAGTAAAACAACGAAAATGAAGTGCCAAAGGAATAAAAACACCTAGGATTTCAATTAATTAAAATATTTATTTATCGAGAGTCTAATTTTTCGAGTTTTGAATTTCATAACATAAAAAATTCTATGTAGTCTTTCTTAGTGGGCACACACTGAGAGAAAAAATAGGCCAGGGCAACTTGAGTCAGCGTAATTGAAATTGTCCTTGACTTTTTTTGTAGTCAACAATGTAGATTTGAATATAGTCGCAACAACATAAAAAACTAGTTGTTGCAACTAGGTAATCTGGTAGAATTTGTGTTTATTTCTTCTTTATTTATTTATTTATTTCTTCTTCTTTCTTTTTCTTCTTCTTTCTTTCTTAATAAACAATTTTATCAACAAAAATTATGCCTCGCAAATACATTTAAAAATTTTTAGGTTTACACACTTTTATGATTTAAATAATTTCAAAAATCATAAAAATAATACAATTAATTTTTCGCTATCAGAAATTTTTTTAATTCAAGGAATTTTCACATAATCCACTGAATAAATAATATATAAATTTTATGATGTTGAATTCAAAACTTGTGTAACTAAATGCCGAAACAAAATAAATACAAATTTTAATTGTATTTTATATAAACCAGAATCTTGTGGTACAAGATTTTTCTTCTAGTCAATCTGACTTTGAGTTCCTAGTTGCAGCGACTAGAGTCTTATAATTCCTCTAACCAGATTCTCTACTTGCTCGTTATTCGTCAAGTCACAGACTTTTTTTTACTAGAGAACCTAGTTACTGTTACCAGAAGCTCCAAAATGGGTACTGTAACTTTGTGTATAGTCACTGTAACCAGAAATCTGGTCGCAGAAACTAGAAAATGTAGTTTCCAATACTTTAAATGACGAACTTGATTTTTTAGTCATCCTGACTAGGTACCATTTCTCTCAGTGCAGAATCAAAACACGTAATTAGAACGTCCTAAAAACGTTTTTAAGACGTATCAAAAAATGCCATTAGAACGTCCGAGAACGTTCTATGTCAGGTCAAATGACAGCCAATGTTCCAAAGATATTTTTAGGACGCCTTTGAAACATTGGACGTTTTTGGGGCGTTCTAATTCCGTCTTGTGGCATTTGTGCCCACCAGGTTCCTATAAGAATTTTTATAAAATTAATTTCTTGCTAAAATTCTATATAATTTGGATAGCATTTCTGTGGATTCTCTCTGGAATATCGAATTCTGTAAAAATTTCATGGAAATTTGACAGAAATTGCATGCTAAAAAAATATTGTATATTTTTACAGAATGATGTTCAGTGATGCAAATGCCAAGAAACAAATATTTAAAAAAACAATAATAACTGTTTTGCTTCATAAACTATGTTAGAATAGAATATGATTATTACGAGGTTGGGTGGAGATGGTAAATTTCATATTGCACTCTATGTACCCTTGATTTGAGAAATACTTACAACTGAAAAATTGCAACATGAAAAGTTGACTCTACATTTAATATGAAACTTGCTACTGGATATACACAGAAAGGTTATTTCTCTCAATCCGAGCTCAGAAAAGTTGTTAGAACTTTAGAAAGACTGAATTTCCCCAAAATTAAACTTTCTTCCATCCGTGTTCCCTCTTTTCTCCTTATTTCTTAGTCTTTTTTTTTTTGACCGGGAACGAAAGCTGTGCTGAGTGTGTTAGTGATTCAAGGAGAATGTGGGGGGAGGTGGCACAGAGAAGTGAACAAGCCGCTGTTCTCAAATATCGCGTCCAATATTGCGGCTACGTATTCGCAGTGTATATAGTAATTTCGTTGGTAGACCAACGTCACGTAGCAAGTGGCTAGGTATGTTTTGGCTGGTAATATCATTCGCTCTCCTTATCCTTTATTCTCCTTTCTACCCCCTCGCCTTTTGCTCGACACGATATCTCTCAATGGGTGGTTTCGCTTTTTTTCTTTTGCTTCCCCTACCTCCAAACCCTCAACTCTCCCTATATCCCTAACTACCGAATCCTTCTTTGACTCGAGGCCATAAAAATGCTATCCACCCTCGTCGTCGCCACTATTTCTACCATCACAACGCCGAAAAAAACTCGGGGGCAAAATGAACCCCCAACGGCGAGGAATAAGCCAAACGGGAAACGGGCTGGCGAACTGCGAGCTACGATGGGGCAGGGGGAAGGGGGAAAGGGAGTATCACTGAGGGGGTGGTGGGTTATGCGGGAGCAAGAGACTCCAGACTTTGCCCACTGGTCCTTCCAATTACGGTGCATCCGCAATCACCCTCCTCCTACAACCCCCTTAACCTCACCTCCGTTTCGATTGACTCGAGAGCCCGAAGTCGATTGGAGTTTCAAATAGCTCCTATTTGTTTCGCTATATTCAAATGGCATTCTTTTCATTTACACTTGTTGGAATAAAACTGGTGGAGTAGAAAACGATCACTGCACAGTTCACATAGTTTATATGGTTTGATAAATAAAAAAAATAAGTATGAAACGCTTGTGGCAAGGAAGTTATAGAAGCACAAATCAGATTTTGTGATTTTTAACAAGAATATAATAAATTTTAAAGAGTATTTCTTTCACAGAGTATTTATAATTATTTCAAATATAATAAATAAAATGAAGCGAGTGACAATAATTAGCATAGATTAATAACGGCATTTGAGGAGTAAGGGACCAAAAGTGACTAAGTCCATTTTTTTTTAAATTGAGATTTGCATAGATTCTACATATTTAGGACATTAGGAATCTATATGTCACCGTTATATTTAGGAAAAAAAATTGTAGGTAAAGAATTTCCACTTTTAAAACATTGTACTTTACCAAAACTACATAAGTCCAAAGACAAATTTTTTATTAATAATTTATTATAATTTATTGCAAATTTATGGACCTTCTGAACAAAGTTTTTAAAGAAAGCAAAAAATTTCGTGATTTATAAAAAATTAACCATGTTTTGATAGCATTTTATAATACAGTGAAGTTACAAAAATGAATATTTTAAAACAAAAAAAATCATTCGAGGGGTTTCAGTATGATACATAGAAGTTTCATTTGACTAGGAATTTACATATCTCAAAGAGTCATCCCATGAAATGACAAACCATATAATCAATGCAAAAGAGGACTCAGACATGAACTGCAAATTGCCTAACCTTAACTTTCCGGCTCTTTAGAGACAAAGGTACGCCAACGAGAAAAGAGGGAGAAAGGAAACGAAAAGAGAGTCAACCTGTCCAACCTCTCACTCACTTTTCTTCCCTCCATCTCCGTCATTATCACAATAAAAAAGGGTACCGACAGGTTTCGAGGTCAACTTATACCTCCTCATCAGGGTGAATATAAGGATGGTACAGGTAAAAAATTTATGCTGTGTAAAACAATGTGCATTTTTTCTATCATTATTACAAAGTTCTTTTTTACACAAATTTTTTTAAAACTATCAAACACCTTGTTATATTTTGCCAGATCCTTTTTCAAATTAATTGCATTGTTCCCTTCTCTCCTTATGAAAAGCATCTCAGTGAATTCCCTCTTTCCCCGATGCCTTCTAAGTTTTTTATTAAACTAATAGAACTCTTTGATGTACTTCGCCGCCCTTATACCCCAATTTCTTTCGATTTCTAGAAAATTCATGTTTCAAATCTAAATCTAAATCAGTCCAGGCACCACAAAGGACCACTACTACACAACACTCACTAACACCTCTCTTTCTAACAATAATATTTACAAACTTTATACACAATTTTGTTTAATTTCAATTTAAAACAATTTAGTTATGTAAAAAAAGATTTTTCCAAACTATCTCAAAAACGTCAAACTTCTGTTATTATATTATTTAAAATTTAATTTCTTCTAAGAGAAATATTCTCCGGACTAGACAAAACTATGTGAAACTGGAATCTGTTTTTCAAAATACGCTCTTTTCCTCGACACAAGTGTCTTGTTGAAAGTCACGCCGATAACTAACATAGACATTGAATAGTATTTCCATAGAACCTGCAAAGCTAAAGGACTAAAACGTCTATTTCACTTAGAATCATCAGAGAAAGAAGAAAAGTGCTTAAAGGGACCCTGTTTTTTATATACATAAGAAACTGGACGAACCTTCACTCTACGGACGAACCGAATCGTCGAACGCCCGTTACACTCGTTACAGGATCATAAACACCACATGTTTTTAAAATTCTTTTCTAAAATGAAGCTGGACAAAGTGTTTACTTTAAAAAATTACCAACAAACTGTTAAC
The DNA here is from genome assembly GCA_037177015.1 of Euceroptres primus. NCBI lineage: Eukaryota > Metazoa > Arthropoda > Insecta > Hymenoptera > Figitidae > Euceroptres > Euceroptres primus. The sequence goes on from JBAGKK010481474.1 coordinate 6,526, forward strand.
AATCACACCAACCCAAATCATTATTATTAAAAAACTTTTAACAAAATCTTTTTCCATTTAAAACCTGAAAAGATTAACTAATTCCTAGTCAAATGAAATATTTTAAACAGAGAGATTAAGGTACAGTACTTCCGTACTGTTCAGAAAATTCATTTTTCGATTACGAATGGTTCTTAGGCGTCCAAACAAATTATCATCTGGCACTATCATCTTTATTATTTTTTACATCAAGTTTTATATGTATATCGACTTATAAGAAAGTATTTTTATTTCAGGTATTGTTGTTGAATTTAATTATATTAAAATACCTTTTTGTTCATGTTGTTCCTTTTTCGAGAAATGTTTTCCTGGTACCTGCAATATGTAGGGTTGTCATAATAGGATTACATGAAAAAGGGTCAACACATAATAGATGTTTGAGTTTCAAAGAATTTGTTTCAGGTATATTTTGTCTAATTTGATTATAAGTTTTGGTTACGTTGTTCTTTTTTAAAAAAATGTCTTCCTGGTACCTACAATATGTAGGGTTGCCATAATAGGATTATATGAAAAAGTTTCAACACAATAGAAAGCTCTGTACTCTCATAGCTGTACAAAACCAAGCTAGTTCGAGGAAGATGTCGTTCATGATTATGTACCATTGAGTACCTTTTTTTGTTGATGATAACTGTACATAGTGAAATACTGAGCTTTTTCAAGGTTCTTTTTGGGTCTTTCATTTTCTGAATTGAAAAAAGATCTGTTTTGGAATCTAGTGGTGATAAGAATTACCTTAGCCTTGTTCTGTTTTGTACAGATGGATTTTTTGCAGTTATTCAGGTTTTATAATTAATTATTATAAAAAATGTATTGTTATAATTTAAGTACAAACTGGTTTTTTCCATTAGTGATTTGGATTTACAAAATGTTTAATTCATGTTGTAGTTGAAAAAAGAGGTAGTTACAAATTTGTTATAATAATATTTTAGCCTGATTTTGGTTTTTTACAGAAATGCTAATTAACAAAAAAGATTTGGGTTTTAACTCAGTGCAATAAGACTTTTCAATTATATACTTTTATGCATCTACAAAGGGTTTTAGTTAATCTTTTCAGGTTTTAAGTGCAAAAAAATTTTGTTAAAAATTTTTTAATAATAATGATTTGGGTTGGTGTTATTGTTAAAAGTTTGTTGGTAATATTTTTAAGTAAACACTGTGTCCTGCTTCATTTTGGAAAAGAATTTTAAAAACATGTGGTTGTTTATGATCCTGTAACTAGCGTTCGACGACTCAGTTCGTCCGTAGAGTGAAGATTCGTCCAGTTTCTTATGTATATAAAAAACAGGGTCCCTTTAAGCACTTCTCTTCTTTCTCTGATGATTTTGAGTGAAATAGATGTTTTGTTCCTTTAGCTTTACAGGTTCGAGGGAAATACTGTTCAATGTATATGTTAGTTATCGGCGAAACTTTCAACAAGACACTTGTGTCGAGGGAAAGAGTGCATTTTGAAAAACGGATATTTTTGTCCAGTCCTTAGAATATTTATCTTTCTCTTTGAAGAGATTAAATTTAAAATAATATAACAACAGAAGTTTGACGGTGTTGTGATAGTTTGGAAAAAAAATTTTTTGCACATGAATTAAACAAAATTGTGTATAAAGTTTGCAAATACTATTGTTAGAAAGCGAGGTGTTAGTGAGTGTTTTGTAGTAGTGTCCTTTGAGGTGACTGGACTGATCCATGGGGATTACTTTACTACGTATTCTATTGGAACTACAAACGGATAAGTTTTTATGATATATATAATTTTTACAATAGTTGTAAATATTAAGGCTCTTTAGATTTGAAACATGAGTTTTCTAGGCATCGAAAGAAATTGGGTTGAAAGGGCGATGAAGAGCATCAAAGAGTTCTATTTGTTTAGTAAAAAACTTAGAAGACATGGGAGAAAGAGAATTCATTGAGAAGCTTTTCATAAAGAAGGAGGGGAACAATGCAATTAATTTGAAAAAGGATATGGTAAAATATATTGTTGTATGTGTTTGATAGTTTTATAAATTTTTTTGTAAAAAAGAACTTTGTAATAATGATAGAAAAAATGCACATTATTTTACACAGCATAAATTTTTAACTCTTATATTCACCCTGATGAAGAGGTATAAATTGAACTCGAAACATGTCGGTAGTTCGGTACCCTTTTTTATTGTGAGAATGACGGAGATGGAGGAAAGAAAAGTGAGTGAGAGGTTGGATAGGTTGACTATTTTCTTTTCCTTTCTCCCTCTTCTCTCGTTGGCGTACCTGTCGTTGGCTTTCCTGTCTCTAAACTCTAAAACAGGCCTGTCCAAGTAGGAGCGCGCCATTCCAAAACAGATGTTTCGCCTTCCCTTCCAACGCTGCTTCTTCAGATAAGGTGATGAGAGATGGTAGACTTAGGGCGGGTTTCACCAACTGTGATTAAAATTTTAATCAATGATTAACTCAGTTTAACCGCTCGTGATTGACCGGTTAAGGAGTTAATCCTTGATTAACATTTTAACCAGAGTTTGTGAAACCGACCCTTAGCTTAGCAGTTAGCACTGGAAGGAATGGCGAAACATCTGTTTTGGGATGGCCCGCTCCTACTTGAACAGGCCTGCTCTAAAGAGCCGGAAAGTTAAGGTTAGGCAATTTGCAGTTCATGTCTGAGTCCTCTTTTGCATTGATTATAATGCATGGGATGACTCTTTGAGTTATGTAAATTCCTAGTCAAATGAAATATTTTAAACAGAGACATTAGGTCCCAGACTTTGGAACTGTTCAGAAAATTTATTTTTCGATTACGAATGGTTCTTAGTCGTCCAAACATACATAGAAGTCATATTTATACGAAATTTTGTATTAATTTTTGTTTCCACGTTCAAAACTTAAAAAACCTGTTCATAAGCGTCCAAAAGTGAATAAATCCACTTTAGTTTTGTTAATTATTTCAGTACAGGACTAGGTAAATATTTTTTCTTTGTCTGATACATATTTATTGAGGATGCCAACTAATTTTAATGCTGCAATTAGAATTTAGATGTTATTATTCATTTTCAATATACAGCATATTTGCAATTATTTAAAAAAGATGAAAAATTGATTCTTTCACTTTCGGCCGCTTGTTCATTTAGTAACTGTTGCTAACAAACCCTATCAAAGTTTAATTACAAACTCTAGCAAGGGTTTATATCAGCTCTCAGAAAACGGTCAATATTAACCCATAGCAACAGTCAATAATGAATCATAGCAATATTGTTTAGTCAATAATAATATTATTAATTATATCCTCTAGTAATGTTTTATAACAAATAGTATGTTCTGGCAATATTCAATAACAATTTTTTGAAATGATCAATAATAACCCTCCGCTGTTTACAATAACAATGCCTAACAACGGTCTATAACAAACTCTAGCAAAGATCCGTAAAAGCACCCCAATCATTCTTCATTAACAACCCTTAGAAACGATCTACAACAGGGTTAGAAACAATTCCTAGCAACGGTCAATACTAACCCTTGGCAGCAGTCAATATTGACGCTTAGCTACGGTCAATGACAGTTCCTAGCAACGGTCAATACATACCCCCTAGTAATGGTCAATAATAATCCCCAGATTAAGTTACAACATTCCCTAGAGACGGTCAATAATAACATTTATTAATGGTCAATAGCATCAATTAGTAATAGTCAATAACATCATGAATTAAGCATCAATTAATAGTCAATAACCGCCCCTATCAACGGTCAATAGAAACCCACTAGTAATGGTCAATAATAATCCCCAGAATAAGTTATAACATTCCCTAGAAACGGTTAATAATAACATGTATTAATGGCCAATAGCATCAATTAGCAATAGTCAATAACATCATCAATTAAGCATCAATTAGTAATAGCCAATAATAGAACCTAGCAACGGCCAATAGCCTCTAGCTACGGTCAATAGCAATCTCTGGTATCCATCAATATTGCCGCCTAAAAATTGTCAATAATAACGCTTAGCTACGGTTAATGACAGTTTCTAGAAACGGCCTATAACAGCATTTCCAGTGGTAGGAACACCACTTAGCAACGGTCAATAATAATCCCTAGAATAAGTTATAACATTCCCTACAAACGGTCAATAATAACGTGTATTAATGGTCAATAGCGTCAATCAACAATAGTTAATGACATCATGATTTAAGCATCAATTAATAGTCAATAATCGTTCCTAACAACGGTCAATAGTCTCTAGCAACGATCAATAGCATCGAGAAACGGTCATTAGCATCTAGAAACGGTCCATAGCCTTTAGAAACGATCAACAGCAATCCCTGGAATTACTCAATTTTGACGCTTAGAAATTGTCAATAATAACGTTTAATAATGGTCAATAGAACAGTTATCAATAGTCAATAAAATAATGAATTAAGCAGCAATTAGTAATAATGAATATCAGCGCCTAGAAACGGTCCTAAGTGACCGTACCCCAAGGAACGATCTCTAACAACCCTGAGAAACGGTCAATAACAATATACCTAGCAAATGTTACTGGGATGTTCATATTCTCAACCCGTACCAATTTTTCGTGTACGAAATATTTTCCTTCGTGTAGTGATTAAAATAATTTTTTTATAAATAAATGGAAGTCAGTTTATTTTTACATTGGATGAGAAAAAAATTATCATGGTTTTTATGCCAATGTGAAGACAATTCCCGGGAGTTTCTTGGGAATTTCCCAGGAATTTCTCGAAAATTTCCCGGGAATCTTCCAGACATCTCTTGGGAACTTCTTTTAAATTTCCTGAGAAATTTCTGGAAACTTTCCGAGAATCCATTCCCGAGAATTCTTTGGGAATTTCCCTCAAGATTCAGGGGAAATTTCCAAAAATTCCTAAGAAATTCCCGAGAAATTTCTGAGAAATTCCCAGGAAACTGCAGTGAATGGGTTCCCGGAAAATTTTGAAAATGTGTAACTTTGAACCTGCTCCTAAAATTTTAACTGAATATAATACCACTGTTTGCAAAGTATAAAAATAAATGTATTAATCGTTTATAATGTTGGATGTTAATTTTATTTTTTTCATTAGTATTATTCATCTATATTAATGTATTTTAATATAATGAATGAATGAATGGCGAAAAGTAAATAGTGAAGAGAAAATAGAGAAGAGAAAGCAGTGAATAAAAAATATAAATTAAAACATACAAAATTAAAAGCAAGTTGATTTGCATATCCAAACATTTTTACGTTATATGCTGTATAAAATGCTTTCATCAAAATGAAGCCCTTGTGAAGGCGTCATGGTCGTAAATCATAATTAATTAAACTCCATCTAATGTCTCTCAGCAATTCCTGGGTAGAAGCTCCTCACCAGCACTGATTTGGCGTTTCGACCGAGGAAAGTTTGATCAATGGTGATGAATTTTCGATATTTCAGCGACAAGCAGATAAAGAGCAAACGAACCATATTTTAATTAGAATCCTGGACTTGAAATTATGACGATGACTTTGTGGTTCCAATGTGAAAACATCTGCAAAGTCACGATTTGTCGAGAAATTTATTCTTTGGAAATCTACATGATAACATTTTTATTGAATAAAATCAATCTAGTATCTAAGATTATACATTTTTTTATAATAAAAAACCATTTTTCCTTCATAAATTTTATCTTGAAAAAATTACAAATTATGTTTATATTAATAAAATCTTATTAGTTTAGAAAATATAAAAATTCTGTTATAAACCGAAAAAAATAGTAAAATTAGTCCGGTTCAATGGTTGGCTGGAGAGATGACCAGTTTTTATAGTTAAATTAACTAAAAATCTAGTTGATTTAACTAATTTTTATTTGATTTAACTAACTTTTAGTTCATTTATCTAACTTTCAGTTGATTTAAATAAAGTCTATAAACCGAATACATTTCAAATCAGGCAGGCAGTGCAACTTCGTCACAGTATCGGTTATCTATGAAATAAGTTGTTTTTCAAAGGAAATAGAAGACTCGTACTATTTTACCGCTTTGAGAGAATAGTATATTGAACAACAAGTGCGCCCAAGCACACTCGCACGAGGGGGCAGTCGGTGGCCCCGCACTTGTTGCTCATACTAATTTTTTTATAAGTGCGTAATCAGTTATTAAAAATAATAGAGAATCGGGATTCCCTGATCCGATTGTCGGCGCGATGCATGCGCAGTGAGAAAAGAGTACCAGAAGCGTTAAGAAATGTATTTTTCAACACGCCGTGCGCAATCCTCAATATTCCGCACGCTTACGAAAAAAAGCCTACGCAATATTTAGGATTGCGCACGTTGTGTTGAAAAATAAAGTACGTAACTACGTGCAATAGAGTGATTTTGGTCTCGTATGAATTTCCTACTCGCTTCGCTCGTGTGAAAACATCATACGAGACGAAAATCACTCTACCACGGCGTTACGTAATGTACTATTTTGCGTGAAAAAATCTATGACATGAAGTTGCACACACTGCAATAATGGTTTCATGGGAAATTGTTACGCATGTATAAAAAAAATACATTTTCGCGAAGTTATGAGTATTTAAATTTTAAGCTTCTTTTTTTAAAAAACACAACATTTTTCTTTAAACTTTTATAACTTCTTCTTTTATAACTTTCTTCTTTGCTGAAATCTTTTTGCTAAATTGATACTCTATGATGAAGAAATCAGGTAAGTTACATGTGGGCCAATCTACTTTGTAAACGGAAGAATTTTTGAATTTTTCTCACAACTGACGGCACATACGAAAAAATATTAACAAACAAGTTTGATGCTTTACAAAAGTTCTACGCAAAAGACCTCTCACTCTTTTATGATATCTTGCATCGTTTGTGAGAAAAATTCGAAAATGGGATTTTAAAAAAAAATAATTTGTCCCGGACTCAAAAATGGTTTGGCAAACATAAATCTCGTTAGATGGTTTCTTGATGTAAACATAAATTAAAAAAAAAATATTTGCTTTAAGAAGATGGGTTTTTCGATGAAATCGCCATTTTATTAAAAAAATAAGATCGATTATATTGAAAAACCCATCTTTTTAATTTTATGAAATATGTCTTTTTTAAAAATTTATGTTTACATGCGGAAACCATCCAGCGAGTTTTATGTTGGCCAAACCATTTTTGAGTCCAGGACAATTTCTGTTTTTATAAAATTACTTTTTCGAAGTTTTCTTACAAATGATGCAAGATATCATAAAAGAGTAAGAGGTCTTTTGCGTAGAACTGATTTAAAGCATCAAACCTATTCGTTGATATTTTTTCGTATGTGCCATCAGTTGTGAGAAAAATTCGAAAATTCGATTTCATTAAAGGAAAATTCTTCTGTTTACAAAAGGAGTTTAGCCTACATGAAACTTATCTACTTTTTTCATCATATGAGTACCAATTTAGCAAAAAAATTTGAGCAAGAAACCAGGTGGGGTTTTTGAGAAAATCGTCTTTTAATTTTTTCAGAAAAACTGTCGCCATTTTGCGAATTTTCAATATTTTTTTAATTTTCTGGCGGATTTTGAAAGAGGCCAATAAACCTCACCATGAAAGAAAATTTAACAATTAAAACCATTTATTAAAGGCTTATCATCATTCAGTTAAACTGCATTTGTTCATAATCTGATTATCAAGTTTAGTTGCAAATATTCTCGATATTAGATCAATTGATTGCACTCACTCGTGACCTAATTTCAAAGTGATTAAGAAAACAAAGAATCTCTTTGAGTCGCCTAATTTTGAAGCGAGATAATGAATCTTGTTAACGATCACTGGTAATATTAGGACTCGAATGTTCAGTTAATGCAGAAGCGATGGTACATACGAATTAGAATTTAATTGGTTCAGAGCACTGTGTTTCATTGTTCAATGATGGTTTTACGAGAAATTGCATGTTTGATCATTTAGAGTTTTGAATTCCAGAACAAAATAACCATTCTATTTTTCGAAACCTACCTTTACAAGTTTTAATCTTTAGTCAATATTTTAATTTTATAAATTATCAATGTCTAAGATTTCTACTTCTCAATAAGAGTTTGAAAAATGTTTCTTATCTCATGATAACTGCAATTTTCTCTCCGACAGTTTTTTCTTCAGATCTTTTTTTCTGTAGAAAAGAAATCCGGTTGCTGGATTTTTGAATCTCCTTTATATTCTCACAGCTTATCGAGTACAAAAGATATCTCTTCTGGGTGCAAAAGGGGACTAAGGTTATCCATTTTTCTGTCGCCTCATCCGGTTGACATCGACATTGGAAAGTGACTCTTTCATACAATCAAACCGTCATGTAGAAAAGGATAAAGACGCAAAAGGGATGAAGAAAAAGAGGATAAAAATGTTGGCAGAAAGAAAGTTTCTTGGCTCAAATAACCATAAAGCTTCATCGCTTTTAATTCTCTCGTTCCTATAACCGTCGTGGTAGACCACAGCACACTGTCGTTGACTAATCGTGTAAGAAAAATGTCCAAGCTCTTGGTAATTGTGCTTGACATTTTCTCTCCTCTTGTCTACCTCGTTTTGCCATTTCCACAAAGCAGGGGTACGCAAACTTTTTATCGCTGCACCCGAGTACATTTTAATGAAGAAAGAGACTTAAACCGTTCCTTTGAAGGATTTAGCTGGTCAAATAAAAAATCTAATTGAGCTAATTTAACGGACAATTTTTTATTAATAATTTAGCATGGCCTCTGGCATGAATTTTTAATAATTTAAATAAATAAGTCGCAGGTCAGAAAAAAATTAATCTTCTCATGTTATTCACATTTTAACATTATTCTAAATATTGCTAATTGAAAGTAAACAGTATCTAATAATAAATCTATATTAATAATTAGAATGATTATTTTGAAAAACTTGCTGGTAATTTTCGAAAACTTAAAAAGATTTTTAAGGATGGTACAATAATCACATGTGATAAAAGTTCATGAAAATTTGAATTTTTGAAATTTGTATCGAAAAAGGAATCAGAATATAAAACGTAAGTTGTTCCAAGGGGTATTTCTATGGTTTGCGAACCGCTGCTTCGTAGGAGCAGTCATTCTGAAGACACACGATCCATTTAAAGGGTGGCAAGAGGAGCCAACCCACCAAAGGTCGACCCTCGTTGTCCACAGAGAATTGGATTAGCAACGTCGACAGAATCGCGAATTTGTTTCAATCTTTCCTTCCACGCCCGCCGGGATGAAATCCTTGCATTTCATGCTTAATTCTTCTATTAAACTTCTAGTTATTTAGCAATTTGTCTTAGTCTTTAACTTTTAAATTTTCAAATTTAAAAGGCTTGAATTATGAATTATTTATAAATTATGAATTATGAACTTCGTTTAATTATTTGCTGTTTTTAAATTAAAAATGTTAAAAATGTATTTTCGACATGAAGACGTGATTTTTTACCTCTGATAATTAAGTCATTCTTATCGCCGTTAGATTTTTTTACAACTGTTTCTTTTATTCTTTGCATTCACGGAACATTTGGCTTTAAAACTTTCCACAGAAATAGACTTTTAATTATCACAAACAAGATAATTAAGATGTTTTTGTTGGTAGTGTAATTTTCCCCGATCTGGATAATTCGTGAAAAAAACACTCAAAAGTTTTTCAAATGACCCGCGAATTTTGCCAACATAAAGGAACTAGCTATTTTAATAAATTTTTTCAGCATTTTAAGTTGGCAGAAGTGTATGTCATCATTTAATAGTAAATACGTTAGAGATAATATTTAGAGCATTTTTAACAATATGTTTGAAAATATTACTTTTATTGAGACAAAAACATTTAAAAGTACCAGTGCTGAAATACTATTCGATGAGGTCAAGTGAAATATCAACCAATTAACACTGTGAGTGCTGTAAAACAGGATTATCCGGATTGTGGTCCCAAATCCTCATCTGGATAAAAGTGCAATGGTTCTGAAAAAGATTAATTACGGATAAATATTTTATATAATCTTTGTTTTGTTACTAGTATTGTTTAAAGGAATGTTTTATCTTCAATTTGGTACATAATACTTTTCTTTTTTCTGTAAAATGTTCAATTATTATAAGGCCAAAACTTTTTTTATCCAGATCGAATGACTCCCCCTATACGAAAAATAGAATTTATGCTTTCAATTTTTATCTGGAAAATAAAATATTTTTTTTTTTAAATGTAGATAAAATAATAAATAAAAAATCTGCCCGGCCCCCTTCGAGGGCGCGGGCACATTCTCATCGCGCGCTTCGCTCGCAAGTTTGAGCGCGCCTAGGGCGCGCAGAGTAGTCGTCGCGCTTCGCGCTCCGATCCAAAATACTCGTCGCGCTACGCGCTCCGATATTATAATTCGTCGCGCTACGCGCTCCGTTATCGTTTAACCTCGCGCTGCGCGCGAGGTCCTTATAGCTCGCGAAAGTCACCTCGCTCGCTAGTTTGAGCGCCCCTAGGGCTCGCGATTATGCTTGCGACTCATTTT
>JBAGKK010481495.1:0-16961 GCA_037177015.1 Euceroptres primus
TCATCGCTGGATTATATGCCACTGGATTACCGGCCGGCTTCATAGTCGTTCACGCTTCACTGATTCTGTCTCCTCCGCCCCTCAAGCGTCCCTTGACCGGCTTAAATCGCTCGAACAGTCAGAACCGCCAGAAGTTGTTTATATCGCGACTCTGTGCGCATTTACTTTTGTACGTTCAGAGACTATATACGCGGTTTTGAATGTTGACATAAGACTGCTCGCTCGTCGCTTTAAATTCAGTTCAAACTGAATTTTAGTAACATTGAATTGAGGACCGTCTACCCCCGAGCCTGGCCCATAATCCGGTGATAAGTGTATATGTTTATTTATTTTGAAATGTTGAAGGCTTTCGAAAAATAGTTTATTAAATACCTGTTATTTTCTTTTTTAAGGGTATGGGATATATAATGATTTGTTTTTAAATTAAAAACTGAAACGCACCAAACATCGATGCCGAAATATATTCTTTATTATTTCTCAAAATTTCAGCATTATGTTTTCATTTCTCTCTTAATAAACCCGTTGAATTTAAATAAAAAATCGATCGCTAATTCGTGACGTCATTATGTATCACATGCCCTTTATGTATTTGATGAATATTAAATAACAAAAAGAAATGTTATATTTCTGAAGGTAAAAAAGTTTCGTGGATTTCACGTGACTTTTTTTACTTTTGCCTAAGTAATAATTTTTTAATTATGTATTAGTAATAATTTTTAATTATGTTCAAATTTTTGCTGGGATGAGGAAAAATATTTTTTTTATAATTTACGGATTTTTATACTATTGAAATGCTTATGAGATGAAAATAATAGAATGTTATGGAAGAAAAAAAATTATGACAATAAAAGAAGTATTAATTATTTATTAATTATCTTTAGTTTTGGGATAAATGATAGAATCGGAGCTTCTTGAAAAGAAAAATTTAGAAAAAAGTAGTTGTAAAGGTTTAGGAAAGAATTTGATGAAAAATGCTATCACAGAAAAAACTTGAGATAAAATTTGTTGCACGTAATTTTTTAAAACAATAAATTTTTATTCAGACAACTTCACGTCTTTTAAAATACATGTGTTGTCATGGGAAAACAAAAGAAAATTTAACCGATATTTGGGTAAAATTTATCCTGTGAAGTTAATTTTTGTTTCAGGTAATTTTTACCCCGGAATCGAGGTAAAATGTACCCTTCGTTTTTTCTGTGATGTTATGCTTTCATTTCTATGCTATTGAAGTGTTTATGAGATGAAAATAATAAAATTTTACAGAAGAATAAAAATTTATGTCAATAAAAGGACACGTATTAATTATTTATTAATTATCTTCAGTTTTGTGACAAAAAGGGTAGATTTGGGGTTTTTTGAAAAGTGTAATTTAGAAAAATGAAATGTCTTAAAGGTTTAGAAAAGAATTTGATGAAAAATGGTATATTTGTAAAAAAAATGGTATTATTTTTTGATTGGTATGCCCTTGAAGTGTTTATGGGATAAAAAATATTAAAATGTTATGGAAGAATAAAAATTTATGTCAAAATAAAGGAAACGTATTAATTATATCTTCAGTTTTGGGATAAAGGCTAGATTTGGGGCTTCTTGAAAAAAGAAGTTTAAAAAAATTAAATGTTTTATCGGTTTAGAAAAGAATTTGATGAAAAATCTTTTTAAAAAACTGGAACATGCTTATGAAAACGATTCTTAATTACTTTTACTATTATTCCTTTTCTTATAAGAAGAATTGAAAGAACAATTTGATCGCAATATTAAAAATGTGAATGTCTCCAGTTATTTTTGTCTGAGTTATTTTTTGAGTTATTTATTTTTGTTCTGAGTTATTTATTTTATTTTATAATCTGAGTTATATTATTATGTCTGAGTTATTTTTCATCTCATTTAGGTTCAATTGTAACTACTACATACACATTACCGTTACCCCATAACTTCCACTTGCTCGCAAAGTTGAGGAGGAATGCGTCGGGGATCGTTTATCTAGTTAGGCGTCTAACGAGCTTAGAATAGTCCTACGTTGTTTACTACACTATCTTATGTTAACTTAATAAGGATGAAACTTAGTTTGTCAAACAATTTCATTTCTTTACCATATTTACATAACACATGCTAAAGAATTTATTTAAAAAATATACTACAGTTTTAACTATCTATAACAGCCTCAGTTTATTATTTAATATCCCATAAATAATTTTATTAACTCCATTGTGCAATAAGAACCAACAATGTTGGCTTTAGAAGGTTTTATGAATACTTTCATTTGTAATTTTTACTGCACATTTCATAACTCCATTATCAATGGTTCTTATTAATTCCAAACTAACATTACTTAAAATTAGAAGTTAGAAAATAGAAAGTTTTTTTAACACTTTCTAATTAGAAAGTGTTAAAAATAATTTCTAATGATAAAGTGTAAATACACTTTCTAATGATAAGGTATTGAAAACACTTTCTAATGATAAGGTGTTAAAAACACTTTCTAATGGAAAGTGTTAAAAACACTTTCTAATGTTAAAGTATTAAAAGTAAATTTCTAAAGTGTTAAAAACATTTCCTAATGCAATTATGAATTATTTGGACGCCTTTAGCGTTTCACTAATTAAATAATACTGTAAAAAATATTTAAGTTGAATAAATATAAAAGACTTTACTTAAATTATATTTGAAATTAGAAGATGTGTTGTCAATTTTCAAGTAATAAATGAGTTTGGAATACTCCAGTGGAAAATAAATAAAAGCAAATCTCAAAGGAGAAAAGGTTAAAAGGAATTGTGAGTAATGGCAAAGAGTTTGTAGAAACAAATGAGAAAGTTATAAAGCTTTCTTTCCTTATTAACTGCAATGTTGCTTGTGCAAACGTGAGATGCAATAACATCGTAGTGAGAAATGTTCTCACGCTTTGTTACTGATATACACACAACTTCCGAAAATGAGTCTATCGCGTGCCACAGTTATGGAACTTGTAAGAAGTAAGAAATTGACTTGTAAGTCATAAGTATAAAGTTGAGACTACTTTTGTCATTAGAAATATGTAATCGGGTTAGGCCTATTTATGTACCCTTGAGTGGGCGAGATAATTATTAAGAGCATTCTACTGTTATATTTATTACAATTAACTTTTATTTTCAGTGGAGAAGTATAATTACCTTAATCCCAATAATTATTGCAAGATTTTTTTCGGTCTTACAGTCAAATAATTTAATTAATAAGACAAGATCGAAGAAAGGAAAAAGCACATTCTGGGTCCATCTCCTGAGAATTGTCTTTGTGATTACTATAATTACCTTAATCACAAAAAGTGTTTAAGTAACTAGAAATTTGATATAGTTCTGAAACTGCTTACGTTAAAAAAGCAATTTAAAATTTTGGAAATAGTGCTTTCCATTTTTCATATGTTTATAAATTCCAAATTCAATACTTTGGTCGGTCGTGTAAAACTGGATCGATGAGGTGTTAAAATTGAAGAAAAATGAAATAATTCTGGGAAAGTGAGTAAAAAAATTTGTAGGAATTATTCCACAGTAAATTGGTCCACTTTTTCTCAATTGTTTCAAAGAAAAGCTGGCCATTTGCCATCGGTACGCTCGTTGTTTTGCCATTCTCATTTTACATTCAGCGTTCATTACGTGTTTATGCAATAGAGTTCCTGAGCCTGAAAGCAAAACGTAACAGTGGCCATCGTGCTCATACAACCATTACTGGTATTAGACACGATCTTTCACCATCTCTTTCTGCCTTTTTCCTTTTATTTCTTCTCTTTTTTATTACTTTCTCTCATTCTGTTTGTTTTAGTATTTTACACTCTCCTTCTAGTGTCCACCTATCGTGGTAAATCTAATTCTCACACAGCTGTCACTTTGTGAAATGCGCTTTATAGCCAGCTTGCCCGCAAGCTCGTTTATGACCGGCCAAAAGATACGTCATGGGTTTGAGGATTCTTGTGTCCACTACAGGGGACGTAAATTGCTGTTGGTTATTTGCCTCAAATTTAACACGAATCGTCTGGTTTTGATGGGGAGTTTGTGCAACAGTCAGTATATATGACCCAATTTATGAAGCATCATTATTAACTATTATTATTAATTACTAATAATTATTATTATTAATTACTATTAATTATTAATTATGAGTTACATTTGCAGACAATAAATTAAACTGCTATATGAGTTTATAACACATTTTAATTGAAATCGAATTAATTAACTATTATTCTACATAATGTGAGAAAGTCTTTGTTGGAGGAACATGAAATTTTACAAAGATTCATTCTTTTTAAATAGAATAGGGGATTTTTGAAGGAAAATAAAATTATTATCTAGAAAACAAAATCATAGAAAATTCTAAAAAATGAACAAAGATTTCAGATCTGTCTGCAAAGTATATAAAATATTTTTGAGTATTTTGGAAAGTCCTAAGAAGTATCTTGGAAAATTCTAAAAGAATCTAAGATAGTTCTAGATAAAATCGCATGTAAAATCATAAGCTTATCTCAAAGATGAATATTACCCGGGAGTAGGTGACCTAGTTTTAAAAAGTTTTGGAAGATTTTAAATCTCTGAGAGATTCTAGAGGATTTAGAAAAGTCTAAAAGATTTGAGAAGTATATGGAAAAATTTAAAACATTCTCGAGGATTTTAGAAGATTGTGAAACAGTCTAGAATGTTTTACAAAATTTAAATAGATCTTGGGGAATTTGTGAAGATTCTAGAAGATTGTAGAAGATTCTTAGACACTAGAAAGTTATGGAAGAATCCAGAAGAATGTAAAGGCTCTCTTAGAAAAATCTGGGGTGTTTTTACAAGATTCTAAAAGTTTCCGGTGTCATTTATAATAGATTTTGGAGGATTCTAAAAGACTATAGACATCCTACAGACATTTTAGAGTCTGTAAGAGTGTAAAAAATTGTGGAAGAATCCAGCAGAGTCTGTAAAGGATCTTCTAGAAAAATTTGGGGAATTTTACAAATTTATAGAAGATTTCGGTGCCTTTTATAGATTTTGGAGGATTCTAAAAGACTCTAGAAGTCTCTGGAAGATTCTAGAACATTTTGGAAATTCTAGATAGTACTTAAAGAATCCAGAGGATTTTAGTAGATTTTGCGAAACTCTCAACGAGTTTGGAACTGTATAAAATAATCTAGAAAATTCTAGAACGTTATAGAAAATTCTAGCTGGTTACAGAAGATTTTAGAAGGTTATAAAATATTCTAGAAGATTATAGAAGATTCCAGAAGATTCTCAATAATTTTAGAAGCCTCAGAAAGAATCTAGAATATCTTAGAGAATTTTATCAGTTTCAAAGATTGTGGATATTCCAGGAAGAGTTTTAAAAAATGTAGAAGATTCTGCAAGGTTTTAAAAAGCTTTTAAAGCGTCTGAAAACATTTAAGAAGAATTATAAAAAGTTCTGGAGGGGTTTAGAAGATTCTGAGAGAGTCTAGAATATTTTGGGAGTCTTTTGTACATTTTTGGGGATTCCACGAAACTCTGGAAGATTCTAGAATATTCTGAAGCAACTAGTAGATTCTGAAAGTGTCTGGAGAATTTTTATAGATTTTGCGAAATTCAAAGAGTCTCGCGAGGATTAAAAGCAATCTATTAAACCTCCAACCTTAAAATATTCTGAAAGATTCCAGAAGGCTATAGAAGGTTATAGAAGATTCTAGATGGTTATGTGCTTCTGAATTAGTGTAGAATATCTTAGAGAATTTTAACAGTTTCAAAGATTGTGGCATTTCCAGGAAGAATTTAGAAAAATCTAGAAGATCCTGGAAAGTTCAAAAACTTGTTTGAAGAGTCTGGAAGCCTTTTTGAAGAATCATAGAACGTTTTTGAGGATTTTAAAAGATTTTTGAAAAACCTAAAAAAATTTTTAAGTCTTTCGAGGATTTTGGGAGATTCTACAAGACTCTGGAAGAGTCTAGAATATACTGATGTATCTCGTAGATACATCCAGTAGTCTGGAGGATATTGGTGGATTTCAAGAAACTCTTAACGAGTCTGGAAATGTATAAAATATTCTAGAAAATTCCTGAAAGTTATAGAAGATTCTAGAAGGTTGTGGAAGAATCCAGAAGATTCTCGATAATTCTAGAAGAGTTTTGGAAGAGTCTAGAATATCTTAGGGAATTTAAGTTTAAAAGATTTTGGATATTCCAGAAAGAGTTTAGGAAGAGTTTAGAAAAATCTAGAAGGTTCTAAAAGCGGTTTGAAAAACCCGGAAGCCTTTATGAAGGATTCTAGAAAGTCCTGGATGATTTTAGAACATTCTGGAAGAGTCTAGGAGATTTTGGGTGTCTTTTGTGGATTTTTGGGGGATTCTACGAGATTCTTAAAAATTCTAGAATATTCTGAAGTATCTAATATATTCTGGAAATTTCTGGAAGATTCTGAGGAATTTTAAAAGACTCTCAACAAGTTTGGTAGTTTCTGGAAGAGTATAAAATATTCTCAAAGATTCTAGAAGGTTGTGAAAAAGTTCAGAAGATTCTATGAAAGATCGATGAAGGATGTCATGAAAGATCTACGAAGTATTTCATGATAGATCTGTGAAGGATCTATGAAAAATCTATTAACGAATAAAATATGGGAAATAAGATAAATAAAATATCAGCCGTGACCCTTGTTTCTTATAAGCAATGGTAATTTAATGATAACAAAAACTACTTAACTAAATGATTTTTTTAGAAAAGATTTATCACTTCCTGAATGTGTTTTTCAATTTTTGTTTCTGTTTAAACTTTATAGACAGTTAAAAGTTACTCAGCTTAGTTAAGACAATGTTTCGTGTACTTTGTATACAGATGCAGCTGAAAGATACTGGATTACATTTAAGCTTCTTCATAGGAAGCCTAGATACGGTTTATAGGCTTCATCATAAGACACACCCGTCGTAAATGTCGTGAACCTCATAAGGCCATGAGCATCATACTTCAAGGAAACCACGTGCACTATATAAGCTTAAATACACTACATTACATGTTGTATCCTTGCCCAATGTTTCATATATGTCATAAAATGATAAACGGTTTCATATTTACATTTTATAAACATAAATTCTCATGTTTATAAAACTTACTTATCCCAAAACTCATAACATTTGATTTGCAAAATTAAGCAAATTTAATTTGTAATAATGTTTAAAAAGCTTAATTCACAACTATTAAATAATCTTTCCAACTATCCTCCTTTAGGTCTTCAAAACTATTCTTGAAACTGAAGATTGAATTTAAAAATATTTATTTAATTTTATAGTTAATTGATTAATTGATTTTATCGTATTTTTATATTAAAACGATACTCAAAAAGATGTCTTAGTCATGAAAAATCATCTTCCAATATAATAAAGACTACAGACTGGATTCTGTACGCCTTCATGAAAATTCAATTACACGAAAAGTTGGAAAGCTCTTTTCCTAAGAAAGTACCATCATTTTGGTTTTGGAATCGGTACTTATGGTGAGCTTAGCTTCTTCACCATATGGCAGATATGATTATGTATTGAATTTTTCAGAAAGGAAAAATTGGTACTTACAGATTATAGTGAACATCGGCCATATTTGGTCGATATCGAAGAGCTTGTACAAAAGCCTCCTCAGCTTCAGCGACTCTTCCTTGAGCACTAAGCACGCCACCCAAATTTCCATAAGCTGAAACAAGAAAGAATTTTCAATTTAATATAAATCAAAAATCAAAAATTGTAGTATTATGAAACTATAACTAATAGACCCGCAAATAAATTATAATTAACTATAAAATAAAAGTGTATTTAACGGGCATTTATTATAAATATTATTAATAATTTCTTTTAACGTTGTTCTTAGTACAACCAAGTTCAAAATTAATCAAATTCTTATAATGGTTTATAAAGTCAAGGGAAGTTTTGAATATAAAATCTATCAAAACGAGTCTTTGATGACCTGAGTCAATGAGGGCAAATAAATTCACCTGCAGAAATATAAATCTTTTACAGTCTTGTAAAGACGTCATAATCGTAAAACGAGCCCAAACGTCTTTTACTCTGCGCACTTTTTTTTTATTTTTCAGTAAAGAATCCTCTCTGAGGCTATTTTGTTGGTGCAAATGTAATTCGACATATGATTCCCAGGAGAAAGGACTTGAAAGCTTCAGTGCCGAATAAAAAGGTGCATTCAGATCAGGCGTCGAGGTTGAAATATATTCAAGGATATGTTGTATTTGCATTGCCGGATATTTGTCGACCAGCAAAAATTATGATGGATGGCATAACTCTGCAAAATTTATCCTCGAAAACGAAAAACAATAGGGGAAGGATTCCAAATAAATCTGCAAAAATTGTTAATTAAGTAGGAGAACGCAGTCGCACTCTTGAAAAAGAAGCGTCTGGGTTACTATTTAATTTGCATTTTCCGATATTATTTACCAAGCAGCTTGTCATGAGGTTTCTCCATTCTTAATTGGAAAGCTATCTCTAGTGCACTTGCTTTGAATAACGCAAATTTTAAAGAGCAGTTTTTGCTTTTTGATTTGTGAGTAATAAATTCTCAAAGAAGGAATTCTTTTCAGTATATTATTCGTAATTATTATGAAATAAAATAAGCTTGACATTATTAGTACTAAATCTTTGGTATGTCTGAATGTAAATTTTGTAGATAATAGTAATGATATCGATGATTACATTTTAGCAAAATACTGAAGAGTCTATTTTAATATGATCAAAATCCATGAGTTTCAGCAACTACTTTAATATTATACCACATGATTATCGCTTAGATTTGAGCTTTCAGCTGCATAATAGATATTTACTTTCAATGGACCTAAATCCTCGATATTTCACTAAGCCCTTTTCCTATAATCGATCTGCGAAAGTAGGACAATTCAACTCATACCTTATTGATCAGTTTCAAAGTGAATTGTGCACCCTCTGATTTTTCCATGAAACTTTAAGTCCTTCAAACTTAGAAACTAGAAATTAAAATGAAAATTCTTCAAATGATATTGCAATAAAATTATTTTTGATGAAATTAAAATATTTTGTGGGACTTCAATTTTTCGTAAGATGCACTTAAACTTTCTAGTCTCTGCTTTGCAGAATTGCAGTCACTGACTTTACTTAGTTCCTTTCTACAAAGTTTGCAAAGCTGTTCGAGTTTTAATTTGAAGAAAATAATGCAAACTTGATACTAAAAGTTTTAATTGTTTTGGACTAGGGCTCGTCGCAAAAAAGTACATTCCAGCTCTATAGTTAAATTAACTTAAAACTTTGTAATTTATTTTTTTAAATTGTCATATTTTTAAAATTAAATTAACCGTTTCAGTTTGAATTATAAAATTGAAATTAAATTGCAATAGGTAGTAATATTTTGAAAACATCCAAGCAAGTGAATGGAATAAAAACATGTAATAGAGAAGTAGAGAAAATTGTGTTGGTTTATGAGGTTCTGTTATGAATTTTCCTTTATATTTGGGCAAGGGAAAACGTTTCCTCAAACTAATATTTCCCTGTTCAAATGTTACTCATTCAAGAGTGAAATTATCAAATAAATTGCGAAGGGTGGTTACAACCTTTCAATCCGTTTTCCAGTCGATATAAAGTAATACAAGTCCGGTGTGTCATACAAACCGGCTTTCTATCGTATCTCAAAAATACACACCGCCACTTTATCGAACGAGTCGTAGCAAACTGCTTTTTTCAATTAACTCAAACGCTCTTTAAAATGAGTTCCAATCTGACTGAAATTTAACGATCTTATTCAAATGAAAGGAGTAATTCTACAAATATTTCACTCTAAAGTTAATCACTTTGAAACTCTACTGAGATTGAAATTTAATGGTCTTATTATTCGCAAGTAAAGACATTTAAATTGAATTTAAATGATTAATTATAATATTAGATGGCAAATTAATGACAAAATAAAGAAATAAAGAAAATAAAAGGGTTTTTATTTCCTCCATTTTGTATATTTTCAAATTGAAGATTGTACTATTCCAGAAACTGAACCTTTGAAAGTATTTGAACAATCCGAGTTAGAATGCTTTTATTTCAAAGTGCCCAAGTTTTCAAGAGAAAAGTTTCAATGCTTTTTGAATTGAAGGAATTGTATCTCGAAAGCTTTCTTAACTTCAAAGTGCTTAATATTACGACAAACTTACAATTCAATTTAAAAAACACTGACTTAGAAAGTGTCTTCTTATTTAAACTGAAATTTTTCAAACTCATACCTACTGTAATAGTTCTTAAAATAGACTTAAAAAAATTTTAGTATGCAGCCAAGTTTAAAATTAATGAACCTTTAGAGACTGAATCCATTTCAAATCAGGCAGGCCGGTGGGTGACATGTTCAGCATTGACTAGTAAATACTTTTTGTACGTGAAAAATAAGAGGACACTTATTTTTTTCAAATCAACATAACGACATTTTTATATTTTTTACGAATATTTTAAGATTTTAAGGGTAAAATGAATTTTTTGCAAATTTGACTTTAAAAACCTTGCCATTTTTGCAACTTTTGAAATATTACGGTGTTTCTTGTTCCAGTTTGTCAAATTTTTTACACCTTTCGAAAAGCATGAAAAAACTGAAAAATAATAAAAAATTATAAAGGTATTTCGATTTTTTGAAAAAACAAAAAAAATATTAAAAACACTACCCTTTTTTACCTGAAGTATTTAGGAATAATAGGAACCTAGAAAGACTATTCACCATAAATTTTTCATTTGGTATTTCTTGTTTCTCGAGAGAAAAAAATTATTTTCTATTTTTACTTCAAAATCTTGTCATTTTTGCAATTTTCAAGATTTTAAAGTTTTCTGGTTCCAATTTGTCAAGTTTTTTGCACTCTTTCGAAATCTGCGCGAAAAACTAAAGAATAATTAAAATGGTAAAACTATTCCGAGTTTTTGAAAAAGGTAAAAAAAATTCAAAGAGCCACTTTTTCTTTGCTGAAATTTTCAGGCATGGTAAGCAACAATATAGTCTACTTATCTTTAATTTTAAGACCATAATTTATTTGCATTTCAACAGAAAAAATTCTTTTGTTTCTTATTTTTCTCGATAAATAGTAGAATTATTTGCAAATTTGTTTTCTCTCGAATAAAAAAACTAAATGACAAATTTATGATAAGTATACTATATTGATACCTATTACTCCTAAAAATTTCAGGCAAAAAATGATGGCGTTTTCGAGAAACATTTTTTCAAAAAATCAAAATAATTATCATTTTTTATCATTTTTTAATGTTCTTCATGGATTCCGAAATAGTGTGAAAAATTTGACAAACTGGAATAAGAAAAACCTTAATATCTCAAAAATGGCAAAAATGGCAAGGTTTTTAAAGTCAAATTTGCTTAAAATGTTAAAATATTCGTAAAAATGAGAAAATGTTGTTATTTTGATTTTTTAAAAAGACGCATCTCCTTATTTTTTACGTACAAAAACATATTTCATTGACAAGCCAATTCTGAACATGTCACCTGCCAGCCTGCATGATTTGAAATGGATTCGGTCTATATTGATTTACAAAATCAAGAAAAATACACCACATATGTATAGAATTTTTAAAAGAAACCAAAACATACTTTAAAAAATCGTTTGCATCATAATTGTTTGTATAAAAAATGTTTTTTGGATTTTTCCTCCGTTTAGAGTAAAGTTAGGAACCTTACGGAAAAAGGGTAGGTTTCCGGAGCTCGTCTCGATTAATTACAATCGTTTTGTACAGACTATAAAAAATATTTTTTAAAAATTTTATTATTAATTTTAAAATATATTATTTGTTCAATGAAAAAATATATTAACTTGTTATCCTTTTTATTTACAGAAAGTATTGGCTTCTGAATTTTCGTATGCTCAAAAGACATATTCAGTTTGAAATTTTTTCTTACTACAAGAAAATATTGACATTTTATCATTCATTGCATTTTTAAAAATTTTGACGGCCATATTGTGTTCGTTGCCATTTTTGAATTTTGGCAGTTTGTGAATAAATTCTTATTCGGCGTCTCTAAAAACCCTTTACAAAAATACAGAGGTCAATATTTTCTTGTGATAAAAAAAATGCACAAGTCCATATTTTCTTATGATAAGAAAAAATTCACAAGTGAATTTTTATTTGAGCAAAAGAAAATTCACAAGTCAATATTTTTTTTGGCTAATAAAAATTCACAAGTTAATGTATATTTTTTCATTAAAAAACACAAGTTGATATTTTTTTAAATATTGTTTTTTCCAATATTTTTTGTTACCTATACAAATAGATTGTAATTAATTGGGATAAGCTCATATTTATTTATTTCTTACACATTTTTTTCGGCTTCCAAGTTACTTTGGAATCATTTTTGTTCTTTAGAAATTTTCTTTAGGATTCTATACATTCTCGTTAGGGGAGTAGTCCGACAAAATGCATTTATACTACTGAATATCTAAAAAAAAAACTGAACGATTCTACTTATTTGATATTTTATTTCCTCTGTTTCAATATTGCATTTGAGTATTTTTTGTTTTCATATAGAATTTTATTTAATTATTACTTGAGTTTTTGTCTGACTAAAAACGGTGTATACTACTGATTTTCAATTATTTTAATATTTATTTATGTTTTACACATTTTTTCGGCTCGAAATTTTTTTGGATTTTGGATTTTGGATTCATTTTTGTTATTTAGAAGCTCCCTTTAGGATTCTATACATACTCTTTAAGGGAATTGTCTTACCAAAACCCATGAATACTACTGAATGTATGATAAAAACGTGGCTAAATTACTTATTTTATACATTTTATTTTCTTGCTTCTATTATTATGTTCAATTCCTTTATGACTAATTGTTATCAGATAATCTTTCTTAAAAGAAATCATCAGATCTAAAAGTGCATATCTCACTGTTGCCTTCGATTAAAATTTTATAATTTTTTGGTCGCATTATTACTCTGGAGTAATTTCTGTTCTGTACAAGTTCTCTCTTTTCTGTAAATGATTTTTCTATAGAATTCCTACTTTAAAAGAGTTGTCTGACCAAAAAGATCCTCTAATACTGTATGTCGAACTAAAAATGGTTTATACTACTGATTTTAAATTAATTTTACATTTATTTTATACATTTCTTTCGGCATAAAAGTTATTTTGGAATCATTTTTATTCTTTAAATTATCGCAGTTAATTTATTGCATTTTTCAAAATATTGACCGTCATATTGTTCCATCGCCATTTTTGAATTTTGGAAGTTTGTGAAAAAAACACAGAAGTCAATATTTTCTTGTGATAAGAAAAAATGCACAAGTCCATATTTTCTTACGATAAGAAAAAATTCATAAGTGAATTCTTTTTTGAGCGAAAGAAAATTTACAAGTCGATATTTTTTTGCTAATGTAAATCCACAAGTTAATGTACATTTTTTCATTAAAAAACACAAGTACATGACTTATTTGAAAGGACGAATTGAATAGGAAATGTAATAACGTGTGATTGATCGTTTATAATCAAACTTGGCAGTTAGTCAGAGAATAGGATATGAATCCTCGCAGGATTCTCTGGACCGAGTTCCGTTTCCGTTATGGCGACCGAACCAATCCAATCGTATCAGAACGGATCTACCGCGAACGCGAAGCAGGAAAGCGTTTATCGCTCGTAAATACGACACAACCCCCTTCGGGGACTGACCAGCCAAATCGAATGTCGTATGGTTCGAGCTATAGACTCTATGGGGCAGATTGCATACCCATAGCTGCCAATGTATACTTTATCGTCCAATTCGCTGCCCATCTGCTTGAGAAGATTTTCACACGAAAGCCCATCGAACAAATCCCTACTACGTTCCGTATAATCCCATCCAGTGTACGATTTGCAAACCGATTAAAACGGTTCTAACAGAGGATATTACATGTCATCAAGAATAAAGTGTCCACAGAATCGTATACAGTGGTCAGCTATAGTCATTTGTTGCTGATTGATGTGCAAAAATATGATCAAAATAATGGTAATAATTTAAACAATAATCATTTTTTATTCATTCAAGTTCATAAATGTATAAAATCTATGTAAATGAATTTTATTTTTGTACTCAGATAAAAGAAATTCCACTTCTTACAAACCAAATTGTGTATTGTGTAATGAGAAAACTTTATACAAGAAGGTCAGCACAAAATTCAAACTTCCTAAAATCCAATTGTTTATTAGAAACACATGATAGAGTGAACCAACTAATTTTATTTTTCTTTAAATATTTTTCACGTAAACTAATAGTTTGTTTTATAAAAAATAATGTACTATAATTCACTTAAGGAATAAAATTACATAAAAATGGTTTACTATTACTGATTTGTTAAACTTATTTTAGACATTCCTGTGTCAATTATTATTGTAATAGTGTCAAGTATATTCATATTCTAATTGTCATGAAATGAATTTTCTTAAAACGAATAGACTGTATAGAAAATATATAAGGGAGACCGCTCCACAGTAGGCAGTGTAAATTTCTAAGGCTTATAAATATTGCAATTTAAATAAATAACTGAAGTTTCCTGCACTTTTGTGAAGCTTTTATATTCAATTACCTATATATCTATACAAAAGAAAGTTACTGAATTCATTACTTAGCTGTTTTGAGCAATTTTATGAGACATTGTAGTGATACGAATTTTTCCATGTTCTCCATCAATAGGTAATCGTTTATAAATAAAAGATATAGATGAAATAAGACTTATTAATAAAAAATTATAAATTATGACGTATATACTTTTAAGTTTATTTAGTTTTATGAGCAAAAACTGTCCGAAACTATCATTTTTTCACTAAATAACATTTTACTTACATTTTTTGATATTTTCAGTCGACGGAAAATACATGAGGTTGGCAGAGCGTGTAACCTTTAAGAAACCTAACATAAACTTAGAAACGGCAAGAAATAAATGCACAACTAATCTCTAGATTTATATTTATTATAAACAAAACTGATCACCCAAAAAAAGTCAAAATCAAACCTTCAACACTTCGGAATCCTTCGACTATATTGGGTAAATATCGGGTTTCCTCATTGCTACCAATCCCGGGAAAAAATTCAACGATTACCTACTGTTAGATTTTGCAACGGCAAATAAAATGCGCTCAAAAATTCACACATGTAGAAAAATAAGGCTTGGCGTCGAAATATATAGTTGCTAAAGCTTCCAGTTTTGTTATGAATATAAAAACATGATCCGAAAAAATTTTATTTCAGTGAACACTATGAAGATAGAAAAGTCAAAATTTTTTTTTTCGTGTGGAAAATTAGTTTCTTAACTTTCACACATTAATTATTAATAGTAAATAAACCAGACTTCGTCTGATAATGTATAATCGTTGCTGAAATCCTATGATGACAAACTTGATTAACAATCGTAGTCCGTTTTCTGATTGTTTAAAATTACCTACTGTAAAATATTGCCTACTGTAGAGCAGTTTCCCTTATATCGCTAATTCCTTCGGTTCATTTTTTAAATAATTTTTTACTGCCTCATTATTCTGAAGTAATTTCTGTTCGAAACAACTTCTTTATCTCTCTCTTTTTACATTCTCATCAGACAAGGTATTAGATTTGTGTAAAATTTGACCCCCCCCCCCGTTTTTGTCCAATGTCTACGTTTTGAGACTCCCTGAACACAAAAAAATGGTTTTCGCGAATGCATCTGTCTGTAAAGTTTTTTTTTTGCTAGCACGATAACTTTCGAAAAAATTGACAGATTGGATTGGCCTTTGGTTTACTCTTTAAGTGTCGTAAAATGAAGGTCAAGTGCGTTAGTCAGCCATTTTGAATAAAAATTCAAAAAGTTACAGCATTTTGAAAATTTTTAAAAACCACTTTTTTTGCAATTTACAAATTCTATGTCCGGATATTCATAGTACTTAAAAAAAAGAACAATTTATCCTTATGATATTTTTCTATAAAATGAAAATTATCAGACTTATAGCATTTACAAATTTCAAAAAATCAAAAGAAAATGAAAATTTTAAGCCAAAGAACGCACGATATGAAAAAAGTCAAGAGAAGGAAAAAACTGATTTTTGAAAGCTCTACAATATTAGTATAACAACTTTTTGAATTAAAAAAAACAAAAATTCAAATTTTCTTGCCAAAAAACGTGAGATATGAAAAAATATTCAATGGAAAAATTATTGATCTGAAATAGATATACAAACTTTCTGTTGACCATTTTTTCATAGGATAAATAGTTTTCATTTTAAGCTTAAAAATTTTGTTACAAAAATTAAAAATTCAATTTCAATTTCACATGAAATATGAGAAAATCTTACAAAAAAAATTAATGGCCTTCAAAATATCTACCAATTTTCGATTAACCGCTTTTCGAAAATTAAATAAACCATTTCCAATTTTTCCTCTCAAAATCGATGAAATCCTTGAAAATTTTTGAAATCTAGTAAAATCTTTTCAAATCAGTAAATTTTTTTGAAATTCATTGAAATCGTTTAAAATCCGTGGAAGTCGTTCATATTCATTAAAATTTGTCGGAATCTTTAGAAATCTCTTGAAATTCATTGTAATCTATCCAAGTATCATGAAATCCTTTACAATGTTTAAAACTCTCTAAAATCCTCTAGAGATCGGTAAAATCCTCTAACATTCTGAAAATTAATTTTAAAAAATCGCTAAAAATCCGGTGAAACCTGATCAAATTCTTAGCAATCTCTTAACATTTTCTAAAAATCCTTTAAAAATTTTTTTTTCAATTATTTTTAGTGACAATTTTCGGTTTAACCAAACCCGTTGGTTATAACACGCTGCTTAATAAATTAAACATTTCTCCTTGGAATTTGCAAATGTGTGTTAAAGCGCAAATCATCGGGATAATTCGGGCTGGACTCGATCTAAGAGATGGAATAATGCAGCTCCAGCTTCCAGATTTTTAATCTATCTGTCTGGGTCTGGTTTAGCTTTTTACGTCAATGGGCTAGATCAAATAATTTCTGTACGGGTGTGTACCTGAGCAAATG
>JBAGKK010481506.1:0-16958 GCA_037177015.1 Euceroptres primus
TAAGGCTAGGGCCTCCATATTTTATTAACTCGGAAGGCAAGTCATCGATACCCGCAGCTTTGTTATTTTTTAGTTTTTCAATTGCCGTTAAGATTTATAGATATGTAATTCGTAAAAATTTTCATTCGGAAGTCCGAATCCGTTAAAAATTTATTTTAATTTTTGTAGGATATATATTTCAGAAAATTGTACAGATTATGAAATTTTTAATTTTGAAAAAAGTGCTAATTTTAAAAAATCGATAGTCACCGACCCAACATATCGATTAATCGCTATTCTCGATCGCCCCAAAAATTGTGCTTTTTTCACTCGACATAACCCCAAAAAATCATAAAAACGTGCGTAAAAGCTTCGTCATCAATTCAACTTTATATAATTATTGATGATTTTTTCGAAACAGTTGATTAGTAACTGTTGATATAAACAAATTGATATTGTTATTTGTTTAAAAGTTTGAAGTGGCGGCATGGATGATTTCTTACACGAACTACTCACATCCGATAAGTACAACTTTCTCACCTGTGAATTTTCACTTAGAATTTTAGAAGATCAAAGTGAGAGTATAAATTTAAGAAATTATATTAAGGTGTCCGAAAATTCTTCGTAACTTTTTTGTTTTTCTTTGAATTTTGAAAAATAATGAAAATAAATAATAATTTAAAAATAGATAAAATGTTGAAAAATAATTTTTTTAAAAATAAAATTATAGTCTTTGAAACGAAAAATAATATTTAACATAAATAATAATATTCATAATATTCGACTTTTTAGTTCATTAGAGATTTAATTAATGAATCCAAATATGATACGTAAAGGCCGTACCCCATATTTGCTTTTATTAATTTATTGAAGTAGAAATTTGTAGATACCCTCGTTCTTTCCGAGGAAACTCGGCGTTCTCAGCGCCTCCGTCCTGTTTAAATACAGTATCTGCGCAGATACGGCTTTTGAACCGTTTTTTTCGGAGATTTAACGTTTGAGAGAGCAACGCATCTACAGTTTCCTATATAAGCAATCAAAGTTTGCATTTTTTTGCACTAATGAAAAGAGCAGGTCCGAATTGGTCTAGAACAGTTGTTCCCATATTAAAAAATAGCATACATTGGACAGACCAAGTACAAACGAGTTTTGTTTAATTTTTCGGTTCGATTTCAAATGAAGATACCCACTTTTTAAATCAGGACGCCAGAATTGAAGAATACTTTTAATTCATAATTTATCATTCAACTTCATTTTAAAAATCATTTTTGTCCATATATTTATATATTTAAAATTATATAATAAAATTTATGGCTTAAAGTTATCAAGAAAAATTGTTAGAGCACTTTTTGGTACGGGACGTGACACTGTAAACAGATTTCACGTGAATTAGAATTACATTGATAAACAAATCAATTCAATTTCAGCAAAGTCATTTTGTGTATTAATAAACATTCACTGATGAACATAGTAAATATAACAGTTTGCTTGACATATTGTTACCCAGCAAATATTGGATAGTTTCTAAATCTAAATCTATCTTGAGCTATTCGATTTGTAACTAAGTCGAAACTAAGCTCAGAAATACAAATAGCAAATAATACTCTGTTATATCTAAATATCTCAGCGATGCACAAAACCAGCTGAATTGATAAATTGATTAATGAACCCAATATAAACCCTTTTGGTTTTGTTTCTTCCATTATTAATGCTATAAATAATATATTTATACGCTACATTTATAAGATAAATCTCTCTAAATCGAGTGACCTACTTTCTTCACTTAAAATTGCTTTCCATGTTACATCAAAGTCGTCAATTTATTGAACTCTAAAATAATCTTTATGATTAAATCAATATTTTATCAACAATATGTCAACATTAAATTAACATTAAATTAACATCATATAAACAATAAATCAACATTTATCGCAATGGATTTTTCATCCTTCACAGGAAAAACAAAGTGTTATTTTTACCCTGTTTTCGGGTAACAAAAATTAAGTTCACAAAATAAATTTTACCCAAATATCGGTTAAATTTTCTTTTGTTTTTCCATGAAAACACATGTATTTAGAGAGACGTGAAGTTTTCTGAATAAAAATTTACCCCTTTTAAAAATTACCTGCAACATGAAAAGAAAATAAATGAAAAAATATTACTTCATATATGTACAATTTTGATATAATAAAATGCCACCAAATATTGGCTTTGTGCGCAACAAATACATTGCAGTGACTTTCTTAATTTCAAACAAATAAATAAAATTTCACAAAATTAATCTCCCGAAAAAACGGGAGTAAAAAACATGCCTTCATAAATAAAGAACAATGTTTGAAACACCATTTACAAAATTAAAATTTAGAGAGAAAAAGCATAAAAATATCGCAAATGAAAGTTATGTAATCAATGATATTTGCCAAATAAAGTAAAATAATTTTTTATCACAAATAAAATAAATGAAATCACTGAAACTTGCCAAATAAAATGAAATAATTGTTTGTGCAAGAAAATAAAATTCCAAGCATCCAAAAAAATTCATAAAGAAAATTTTGACGGGCCGATCTCCTTTTTAAAGTGACTTCTGTTATGTTGTTTTGTTGCATTGTATTTAGAGTAAAAAAGAACATAGGCTTGTCAAAATTTTCTTTATGAATTTAAAAAAAATTTTTTTGGATGATTGGATGTTTCCTTTCTTGTACAAACAATTATTCCACTTTATTTCGTAAATTTTAGTGATTTCATTTCTTTTGTGCGATAAAAAATTATTTTACATTATTTGGAAAAGAGTGACCGCAAAAATAAGCCTGAATTCGCCCATTTGTGCGCCCTCGAATTCGGGCTTCCAATCTATACTAAAAGTTAGTATATCATGAGGCATTGATCTTCTGAAAGTTTTAGGTTGGTCTGACTTTTTGTTTCCGAGATTTAAGGGACCAAATTTTAACAAAATAGAATATTCTTTATAACTAAAATACAAGGTTATCATTAAAACTTAGATTATCGTTTCCGAATCAACACTGACGTCAACCTAAATCGTGGAGGATAATTAAAATGACCTATAAATTGTAAGTGCAGAGTTAGGTGAAATTCTTCATACGTCAGCCAAATAAACCCCGAAAAACATTTTTAGGCTCAAAAATCAACATATAAGTGGAATTGTTTATTTTTTATCTAATTGACTTTGATCTCAATTTTCAAGGTCAAAGAAAGGTCACCATTAATCATTTATCAATCAGAGATTTAACTTTTGTTGTGAACATTTTTCGCTATCAGTTATAGATTCAGAATAATCCACCTGAAAAGATTCAAATAATCTACTGGCAGGTAAAGCAAAGAGAAAACTTTGGTTCCTCGTATCTTGAACAAAAAAATTCAGACCAATCTGAAACTTTCAGACGATTAATGTCTCATAATAAACTAACTTTTAGTATAGATTGCAAGTCCGAATTCGAGGGCGCACAAATGGGCGAATTTTTCGGTCATTCTTTCATTGATTCCATGAGTTTCATATGCGATATTTTTATGCTTTCTTTTTTAAATTTAAATTTTGTAAAGAGTGTCTCAAACATTGTTCTTCATTTCACGGCACGTTTTGTACTGTCGTTTTTTCAGGAGTTTAATTTTGTGATCCTATTTACAATTTTAGAAATTTTTTTTACTGTACAAAATGGACCTCCCTGATAAATACGTTTGAAAAAAAAGAGGATACGACCATAATAATCAATAATGAATGTTATGAGAAAGGATGCAAGAGCGTCATTTCGATATAACAATATGTTGCTTTATTCGCAGAGCGCATGTATCTGCGTATAAGGTATACGCTGCACAAAGTAATAGGGTATATGTTTCCACAGCGATCGTAAAAAGTCCTGAGGGCGAAATGTTACCGTTACCGTGCAGGTAACCATCACGACATTTCATGAGACGATATCGAGGCTTTTAACCAAATATGAAAGTGCTTTCGCACCGGTCGCGTATAGAAGCGGGAAAAATTGTAGCGACGCTGGTCTCTTTCCCAATAGAAAAAAAAAAGAAAAAAAATAGGAGAAAAAAATTAAACTGCGAAACGCGTAAAAATTGTCAAACTACTATCCATCGTTTTAGAGTTTACCAGAATTAGCACGTTCGGCTGAGGGCGGACCAAAATCATTCTTTCCAATTCGACAGGACGCTTACCCGCTTTTATGGTTGCCATTTGTCTGCCTGCCAATTTTCTCGGCTTGGGGTAACTTTTTTGTCCAAACAGCGGGAAATTTTTTAACTTCAGAAACAGATAGAATTTTTCCACGTTTCTAAAATGGAACATTTTATTTGTAGCTGCTTTCTTCGATTGCGAAAAGGAAACAAACATTTTATTGCAGTTATGTAAACAATTTTAAAAGTTATGTCATATTTTTCATTGGATTTGAAAGGGTACTTGAACTGAAAAACTATCGAGTTCGACAATAGGTTTTCCAGAAAATGTTTTATCGTAAAAAATTGTGCTTAACTCGATTTCACGCGACACGGTTCGCGCTAATCAGATTCCTGTGGAACAAAAGGGAAAACATAAAACGGGTTACGTGATGCAAATGCATAATATTCGTTACCGGCCGGCGGACCGCACCAGCACGGTAGTAATTTGTCTCTGGTTGCTCACGAATTCGGTCAGTCAGGACTATTCCGAACTTTATGCTCCCTCTGGCGAATAAACTAAGTTTAGCGCGTTGCATATCAAATCCTTCCCTGCGATTTGATGGGGATGGCTCAATGTGAAATTAATACTTCAACAAAATTATCCAATTTAATTTTTTTCCGGAACGTAAATGAAACGCTCGGCTCCATGGACGAGGATAATTTTTTCGATACAGGGGTAACAGGAAATTGTCTCGGGATGGAAAACGTTTTATCGTGTAACTTTATAGTTTATATCCTATCGATATAATTTTCCACGACCAGATTATCCTCCGGTGTCCGGTATCCGGATTTACCCTGTCAATTGTCTGAAGTAGATTTTGCAAATCAATTAAAAATTCTTCAGGCGAAATAAAGACACTTTTTTAAATTTAATATACTATGCATGGGAAGTTGTTTGTTAAGAATAATGTGCCTGGAGCAGCGCAAAATTGAAATTGGAGGGCAATAATTTTTCAACGTAAAATAAACTTAATTGACAATAAAACCCATGGAAAATATTTCCAGGAAACAGGGTTGAAACTTTTTTGTATTTATTCGCAGGTGAAATCCCGGGAGGCTCTCGGAAAACTTCCAGGAATTTTCTGAGAATCTATTTCTGCGAGTTTCCTATCTGAAAAAAATGGTTAGCCGTTCCAACTAAACGTATAGCTGGATTTCGTATTTTAAGAAAATATAGCTGTGTTACCTAAATATCTAGCTGTTTTAGCTAAATTTTTCTATCTACAAAATTTCTAGATGGCCAAATTTAGCTAAAACAACTAGATATTTAGGTAACACGGCTATATTTTCTTAGAAGACGAAATTTGGCTGTACGTTTAGCTGGAACGGCTAAACCATGTTTTTCAGTGTGGGAATTTCTCGGAAGTCTCCTGGAAAATCGAATGAACTTTTGGCGATATCATTCCCGAGAGTTCCGCAGGGAATTTCCCAAGAATTATCAGAAATTTTCCGGAAATCCATACCCGAGAGTTTTCTGTGAATTTCCCAGGCATTTCTCGGGAATCTCCTGAAAAATCTTAGAACTTCCTGAAAAAACAATTCCGAAAGTTTTCTAAAAATTTCTCAGAAATTTTCCGGTAAAATTCCAAAAAATTTTCCGGAAATCCATTCTCGAAAATTTCCTAAAAATTTTCCGAGATTTTCTCGAGAATCTCCTGGAAAATCCCAGGAATTTTCCGGGAATCTATTCCTGAGAGAATTAGGAAATTCCACGGTGAAATTCCAAGAATTTTCTAGGAATCCATTCCCTAAAATACGTGAAAACTGTCCGAAATTTTATCGAGAATTTTCTGAAAAATCCCAGAAATTTTCCGGGAATGTATTCCCGAGAGAATCCGAGATTTCCCCGGTAAAACTCTATGAATTTTCAAGGAATCTATTCCCTAATATTCCTGAAAATTATCCGAGAATTATTATTATTATTATTATTATTATTCGTAAATTCCCCGGTAACATTCCAAGAATTTGCCGAGAATCTATTCCTTAAAATTCCTGAAAATTTTCCAAGATCTTCTCCAGAATATCCTGGAAAATCCCAGAAAACCCCAAAATCCAAGAATTTTCCAGGAATCCATTCCCTAAAATTCCTGAAAATTGTTCGAGATTTTCTCGAGAATCTCTTCAAAAATCCCAGGAATTTTCCGGGAATCCATTCTTTAAAATTCCTGAAAATTATTTGAGAACTATTATTGTTATAATAAGAATTATTATTATTCGGAAATTTTCGGGTAACATTCAGAAATTAACCATAACATTAACAAGTTAACATGAACGTTAATATTAACCGTTTATAATATTGGATGTTAATTTTGGCTTTAGGGTCAAAATAAATAATTCAATTACTTTTGATAACACCTACATCGAAAATTCTACTTTCGATGCCTGTACAGCGGGGCGAAAGTAGCTGTTTCAACCCTAGGGTTGAAAGTAAGAAACAGCTGACAGAAACTTCTTGGCGACGGAGTCACATCACGAATTGCAGTTTCTGACAGCTGTTTTTTACTTTTAACCCTACGGTTGAAACTGCTACTTTCACCTCGCTGTACAGGCTGTACGAGCCGAATTTTCAATGCAGGTGTTATGAAAAATTGTATACGTGACTTGGGAAGAAGCAACGATGTCAACTCGTGTGATATCTGCCCTCACTTCGCTCTGGCAGCTAACCTCACACTCACTCGTTGAAATTACATTAGACTGTATTATACCAACCTTTCTTCCCTAGTTACGTAATATACTATTTTAATTGAACCAAAAGTTTCGTCGCACAATGGTGGCTCTCATCAATGGTTATTGTTTATTCTGCAAAAAGCATTTACAAAATTTTTTTATCAGGGACGCAGTGTACGAATGTAGTTTAAAATAAGAAATTGTTAATTTGGCATAATACAGTCTAATGTAATTTTGTAGAGTGTGCACTATGATGTAGAAGAAATAAGAAATAAAAATTTTTTATTGCCCTTACAATAATTGGACAAACTGATTTGATTGATGCAATTAATAAAAAATTTTTTGTTTAGTGTAATATAATATTAGAATTTTCAAATTCGGTTTAGTACAGTCTTTAATACATACATCTTTGATAATTTCTGCACAAAACTAAAAATGTGTGTTGTTCATACAATAAATGGACAAAGTTATTTGTTTTATACAACTAATAAAATTTGTAATATAATATAAGGGTCTAGTACAGTCTTAAGTAATAAAAACTTTGGTAACTTTGGTACAGTTCGCAGAAATTGAAAAATGTATTGTCCTTACAATAGTTGGGTGAACTTATTTGTTTCAGGCAACGAATAAAATTTTTAATGCAATATACATTCCTGAAAATTTCTCGAGATTTTCTCCAGAGTATCCTGGAAAATCCCATGAATGTTCTGGGAATCTCTTCCCGAAAGAATTCGAGAATTTTCCGGTAAAATTTCAAGAATTTTCTAGGAATCCATTCCCTATAATTGCTGAAAATTTTCCAAGATTTTCTCGATAATCTCCTGGAAAAGCCCAGGAATTTTCCGGGAATCGATTCCCGAGAGAATTCGGGAATTCCTCGGTTAAATTCAAACAATTTTCCGAGAATTGATTCCCGACTTGTCTGAGATTTTCGCGAGAGTCTTTTGCAAAATCTCAGTAATTTTCCAGGAGTCTATTCCCGGGAACCTCCTGCAAAGTTCCTGAGAATTTCTTAGGAATAAATTTATCTGGGAACGGAATTTGAATCCCGGAAAATTCTCAAGTTTCTCGGGTATTTTACATGGAAATGAATAAAAAAAAAGTTTCATCCCTCTAACACTTCCGAAAACTTTTCTTTTCTGGAATCTTTTCAACCCTTAAGTTTAAAAATTCGTTTAGAAAACACCCAAATTTCGAAATCAAACTTCTTTGTACTATTTTTCTAATAAATTAATACTATTTTCCGTGAAAAAATTATTGTTCCTAAAATTTACATGATTCGTAAAATTTATTTCGAGGAAAGTTAGCGTTTTGCAAAGTTTAGGGGAGAAAATGGGGAGGAGTGAAACATTTTTGAACAATTTTTTGTTTAAAAAAAAAATAATTTTTCGTAATTTAATATTTTTGTTCTCGCTGTTTAGTAATTTTTAAGGAATTGTTTTAGTGTAGGAGTGGCAAAAGAAGTGGTTTCAGGAAAAGTAAGAATTTTCAGACATTTTCTAATACTTTTTGATAACCAAGACGATAATTTTCTGTTAATAAAATTTTGGTTTCAAAATTTGTTTATTTTTAATACACTGACTAACGGATTGACGGCACGGCTCGGGGGTAGAATGTCATCGATCCGAGCCTATTCGAGCGAGCAGTCTTCAGGGCCGCGTATATAGTCTCTGAACGTACAAAAGTAAATGCGCAGAGAGTCATGATGTATACAACGTCTGGCGGCCCTGACTGCCCGAGCGATGTAGGCCGGTTAAGGGACGCTCGGGGGGAGGAAGAGACAGAATCAGTGAAGCGTGAACGGTGCCATCGAGCTGTGCGTCGTCAATCCGGTGGTCAGTGTACAAAATTTTTCTACTCTATAAAATATGGTATTAGCTAAAACTGTTTAGTTTTAGGGGGACGAAAATTATATTACATATTTTTTTTGTCAAATGCGAATATTTTTTGATAAAAAAAACTTAAGGTCTTGAAATTTTATGCTACTTTTAGGATATATTTTTTTTTATTTTGGAAATAATAACTTCCAGAATGTTTTTGATGATGACAATTTTTTAGCACATTTATTCTGGTCTATTGATAGAGTATTCCGTTAATAAATTCTTGGTCCTAAGTGTTTGTGGAAACAGTATAAAAAAAAGTTAATTTCCCTAGAAACGTTACGAACTGCAGTTACCTAGAATCTTAGAAAAAGTTTCCAAACTGTTTAAAGTTAAAATTCTGATTCTATTTTCAATGCAATGCAATTATGGTAGAAAGAAAAGTTTGTAAATTAGATAAATGTAAAGAGGAGAATCACGTATAGGTGGGAGGGGAATTCTGCAGAAGTAATCTGGACGAGGGCCAGGGGCTAATTCCCACAGTTTGAGTTGATGAAGAGAACGAGACTATTCCGCCACGAAGCTAGTTAAACTTCAGCCACTTCTATTTCCGGTTTTGTCCTAATAGTGGGTACTATAGACGCGAATTTAGGTGAATGAACAAGGTTTCTTCGTATATGCGCAAAAGCTGCGAAATGTAGACTCACAATTAAAATATACATCACCTGCTCACAGACAAACCACAAAATCCTGGCAACAATGCCTTCTGCAATTTCCTACAAGTTGTTGAAACTTGGCTTAGAGTCATTTTATCCAGGATTGCACTCACACATTATAATTCAAGTATTAACACAAATTTTCATCAAATAATATAATTTTTCAATCTTTCTTGTTGAAAAAGGAGTTGTCAAAATTGCAGGTCGATTTATCGGTTTTCTATGAGAAATTCGAATAATGCGGAATTACTTTTATTGTCCCATTGTCATGGGACCTAAACGAAATTTGAACCTTACCTCTTCAAACTCAGCGTCGAAAACATCGATTGAAATGCGGAAACATGAAGTTTTTCTGAAAACGAAAGGCGTGAATGCACTGACTTGTAAAGTCCATCTGGCTTTATCGGCACTGTAAATACATTTACGGTCCAAGGAAATGAATTCATCGATACTTGTATTCACAGAAAGCATTGTAACTCGGTGAAAGTAACGGGGAAAAAAAGTTGAATACCTCAAGCTAACGAATGCTGGTTTTATCCGAAAGTTTGACTTTGACATTTTCCAATTTCCACTCAAGGAAAAATAAAAAACTCGTTTCACGCAACTTATTTATTTACGACTGGCGTGAATACTGTGAATATCAGATTTTATCTTGAACGTGAAACTTGGTAAATATTTTATGTCACTAATGTAACGAAGTTGATTCTTTACGACGTCGTCTGGTCAATAAATCGAAATCGTGCGAGAAGAGTCTTGTTCGTGAATTACGTAACTTTTTATGGGATGGTGAGATCTTCAGAAAATGTTACGAATATTCTTACATAAAAATAGTTTTGTCTACGTAAGTTTAGAATTATTTTCCATCGAGTGCATTTTCTCCTTGTGAAACACCTTGAGAATCTTGGCTTTTAATTTTCGAAGGCAATTGTACAAAATTGAAAACCAGAAGAAGATTTCTAGAGTTTTCAATGTAAAATAATTTTATTTAACAATGAAATTAACATAAAAAAGCTTCATCTTTTTAACACTTCCCCTAACAATTACTAAAGATAAATATTCCTGAGAAATATTCCAATACACTAAAACCAAAAGTATCATTTGAACTGATTTGTTTTGATCCGATTCTGGAGCATTTGAAAAACAGTTGAAATCTATATGCCTACTATATGGAAAATTGCATCTAAATTAGGGTGGTCCTTATTTTCTTTTTTGGAAATTCCTTTGCTCCCACTCGCGATTATTGTTCGATGTTCAAAAAGAGGAAGTACTCCAAATTTAAGCCAAATCGGTTAATATATACCCATGGGCTTTGGAGTTTCCCATGTAATAGACATGGGAGAAATCTAGTAAAAATGAAAAATTTACATAATATTGACACTTTTCATTACAATCAAACATCCCACCTAGGGCCGTTATAATCATGCGAAGCTAGAAACACTCAAAAAAGCCGAAACTCGAAATTTTGAAAAATCACAACATGACGGGCCCTCTAAATCGACCCAAAAATGATGTTTTCTATAGTTATTAACAAAGAGTGACCATAAATTGTGAACAAATTTAATTATTTATTCCAAAGCGAATGCAAGATCTCAAAATGCAAAATTTTGAAAAAATTCAGAATGGCAGCCAAAGAAATTGTAAAAAACAGCTCATTTCTACAGTTTTGAACGAAATACTTTTGAAACTTCGCCAAAAAAAAAATTTTGGTTTATTCGTATTTTTTTCAACATTTTGTTGAAAACTGTAAAATGAGCTATTTCTGGATTATCTAATTGGCTGTCGTTGTGGATCTTTTCAAAATTTTAGATTGTTAGAATTATTTCGTAGTTTTTGAAGTCAAATATTTTGATTTAGCGAAGTTTAAATACATTCCGTTGAAAAATGTAGAAATCAGCTATTTTTAAGTATTTTATTTGCCGCAATTTTGAATTTTTTCAAAATTTTAAATTTTTAGAACTATGATGTAGGTTGTGAAACCAAATATTTTATTTTCGTGAAGTTTAAAAGTACTCTGTTGAAATCTGTAGAAATGAGCTATTTTTTGAGTTTTTGACTTGCAGCCATTTTGAATTTTTTATTCCAGATTATTATACAGATATTCTTTTGTAACTGTCACCTGACTCCGAAAAAACAACATTATTGAAATAATGAAATAAATGATTTCTTATTATAAAAAATCTCACTTTTTCAGCTCCGAGTATATTTTTTAGTTTGTTTTGATACTTGATATGTTTTTTTTAAATATACTAATTAATTTTTTAATATTTTAAGTCAACTTGTTTACTTTTTTAATATTGACCCTAAATTTGTATTCTAAAACTCAAAAAAATCCCCTCATTATGACTTTCATGGAGACCTACCAATTTAATAAAATTTTCAAAATTTTAAGTCAACTTTTTGAATTTTCTAATTCTGACCCTAAATTTGCATTTTAAGACTAAGGCATTAAGACATTCTAAGACCTTACACATGTGTTTTTTCATAAATAATTTATTAGGAACTATGAACAAGAAAATTGATTTTCTCAACAGTTTTGATCCTTGAAATAGGGACTAGCACAATTATTGTGTCCCATCCGATACGTCCTATCCGATAACAAATAGGGTATTATTTAGTGAGAAAACGAAACAACTTTTAAGCAAAATAAATATGTGAGGTATAAACGTATCTATAGAATCTCTTGAAAAAATTCCAACTATATAGTCTCATACAAATAATAGATTTTTGAAGAAATGTAGTTAAGTATCAGATGATGGAGGTATTTCTTGTCCCATCCGATACACCCACTATTGCAAGAAAACTGTAATCTACTATACAAATATACTTGTCATGAATCAAATGGCTCTTGTTGTAAGTTATGCACATTCTAAAGGATTTTCGAAATAGTTTTAGATTGCGAGATATTCTTGTTACAAGTCTGTAAATGTCCCATCCGATACGAAAAGAATGGCTATATAATTATCACGTAGTTTTTGAAGTCATGTATTTTTTTGGGCGAAGTTTAAAAGTATTTCTTTGAAAACTGCAGAATAAGCTGTTTTTTTGATTATCTACTTGGCCGCCATTGTTGATTTTTTTCAAAATTTTAAATTGACAAAATTATTTCGCAGTTTTTGAAGCCAAATATTTTGATTTAGCGAAGTTTAAATGCATTCCGTTGAAAAATGTAGAAATGAGCTATTTTTGAGTTTTTGATTCGACATTTTGAATTTTAAAAAATTTTTAATTATTATAATTATCACGTAGTTTTTGAAGCCAAGTATTTTTTTTGGACGAAGTCTAAAAGTATTTTTTTGAAAACTGCCGATTAAATCAATTATATGGATTTTTCAAAATTTTAGATTGTTAGAATTATTTCGTAGTTTTTGACGCCAAATATTTTGATTTAGCGAAGTTTAAATGCATTCTGTTGAAAAATGTAGAAATAAGTTATTTTTGAGTTTTTGATTCGCCGCCACTTCGAATTTTCGAAAATTTTAGATTATTATAATTATCACGTAGTTTTTGAAGCCAAGAATTTTGTTTGGGCGAAGTTTAAAAGTATTTCGTTGAAAACTGCAGAAATAAACTGCTTTTTTACAATTTTATTGGCCGCCAGTTTGAATTTTGTTTCATAATTTTGCATTTTGAGACCTTGCATTCACTTTGAAATAAATTAATTAATTTTTTTCACAATTTTTTGGTCACCCCTTGTTAATAACTGTAGAAAATATCATTTTTTGGTCCACTTAGGAAGCCCGCCATTTTGTGATTTTTCAAAATTTCTTTTTCGCTTTTTGGAATTTTTTTTGCCCTAGATGGATGTTTGACTTTAATGATAAATGTCGATACTACGTCGATTTTTCATTTTTTCTATATTTCTTCCATGTAAATTACATAGGAAACTTCAAGAACCTTGGCCCATGGGTAAATATTAACCGATTTGGCTCAAATTTTTAGTACTTTCGTTTTTTGGGAATTCGAATAATATTCGTAAGTGGGAGCGAAGGAATTCTAAAAAATTTGTTTTACCAAGTAAATAAGGACTACCTCAATCTACATTCACATTCTTCCTATTTCTTTGATTAGGAATTTAAATTTCTCAAAGAGTCATCCCATGCAAAGAAAAAATTATAAAATCCTTGCAAAAAAGGATAACTCTTTGAGAAATGTAAATTCTTAATCAAATAAATATGTTATTCAGAGACATTAAGCCCCAGACTTTGATACTGTTCAGAAAAAGTTATAAATGTAGCAAAGAGGGTTAACAAGAGAGTCAGCGCATATTCTTAATAAAAAAACTAAAGATAAGATCAGTGCCAGAGGTAAGCTTATCTGAAAATTTTTTTAATGCAAGTTTTATGTCGAATACATCAATTTTAAATTTGTAACCCATACATTCCTCAGATGAAAAAATCAATTCATTCCCTGATCTATTACATGTATCACAAACAGTATTAAAGTACTTAGAAAAAGCGTTCACAATTTCTTTACGATTGTCCATATTCCGATCGTTTATGTTCATTATTCCAGGCAGCCTAGATTCATTTCTCAGGTTACCAACAAATTCCCAGAATTTTTTTGGATCTTTCCTTAATGCTTCTTCAGAATTCATCGTATAAATATTGTAATCCCCTTTTATTAGCTGTTTTATTTCAGCTCTTATTACATTGAAGCATTTTTGAAGGTAATTAGTAATTTTATTCTTTAATTAAGTCTTAATTTTTCCTTAAATTTAATTTTTATTATCAATTCTTGCGAATACCAAGCTGGGAATTTGCTTGGGAATCCATGAGGAAAA
Source organism: Euceroptres primus (assembly GCA_037177015.1). Classification (NCBI taxonomy): domain Eukaryota; kingdom Metazoa; phylum Arthropoda; class Insecta; order Hymenoptera; family Figitidae; genus Euceroptres; species Euceroptres primus. The sequence continues at coordinate 14,142 of JBAGKK010481506.1, forward strand.
AATCTAGATACATCCATATTAATTACATTATAGAGTTTCGAATATAAGCAATTAGATGCATCATCTACATTCTTAGATTCATCAAGCTCATTCCAGTCTATGCTAGCTATTGCTAAAGAAAGTTGGGCCCTACTTGCTTTCTTATAATTATAAGAAAAAATGAAACTTCGGGATTTAGTGTAAGTCAATCACTTGAGTTAGCTTTATTAATTTGACTCGATTTTGAGAGGATTTCCGAGTGTTCACCTTCGCTCCGGGTGAATAAAGCATTGAACATAGAAAATCAAAGACCAGGCTGCAGAGGATTGGGCTATTTTACAGGGGATCCTGGCACTAAAACGTATGTACACTCGAGGGTTGGAGTTCGTAAACGTTCGGCTGATTAACGCTGGTAGTGGGTGATTACGAGCGGCCAGGGAAAGCTGTTTGTCGGTAGCAACCTCCTTCCAAACATCATGCGAGGACAGGCAACTCGAGCGATAGCTACCAGCGAACGTAATCCAGCGCGATGCGTGCCCAGGCATTCTGAACGGCGCTCACCTCTTATGGGATCCGTCATTATCGTTAACACCCTCCTCCATCGACTAACCCCATCCTTTGTCCACCGAGCCCCATCGGACCCGTTCGATATGCTACATGTCGGATTAACCGGCTGCGCATTGTCTATTCAGCGACAGTTAGACAGTGTATACTCTGGATCTTCCTGATCGGTCTTAAGGGCGTCCATAAATTATACCACGTCATTTTAGTCGGTCTTCACCCTCGCATCACGATTCTCCCATCTGAGCTTATCATTCTCCTCCTGACTAGATCAATTTCCGTCACTTGCGAAATTTAAGCCTAATCAGATAACTAATGTTTGCAACGTTTCCGGAGCAACGAAACTCTTTTATTGACATTTTTTTCACAGACTCCACACTGTTAGAAAAATCTGTATTAGATTTAAGATCCTAGTATGTGAAGCAAATATGCACTACGGCCATTGAAATTTAAGATACACTGTATCTTAAATTTAATATACAGACCGCCGGCGGGTCTGTAATACAGTTTGTATCAATCCATAAAGTCTTTTTATTTCTTAAATCTTGCAAAAATATTATAAATCAAAATGATTGTCTATAGTTCATCTGTTCAATTATTGCTTACAATAAAATAGTGACTTATAGAGGGGTCAACTTCTTTCAAAAATGTCTCTAAATACAAGAATTTTATTACGCGTGTAGTACTTTTAAGTTAGGAATTTTAAATCCTCAATTAATTAAACTTCTGCAAATTAAATTCAAGTTAAGTTATATTTAACTGGAAGAAAATATCTAACTTTATTAATTAAAATTAAAGTTTATGGATAGAATTATTTGTAACTTGCGTAGACTGGAATTTTGTGAATTTTTTAATATGCATGTATCTTAAATTTCATATACGATTTTAAACTTAAGATAAACTTATATTAAAGAAGAATTTTTGATTGGTGAAGGCAAATGAGTGAAAAACTCATATTTAATTTGTCGAAATGAGCGACGTTTCGTTGGCATGGGTTCGCCAACCTCATCAAGCTAATCTATTAAAAAGAAAACACCACATAAATATCACATTTTTACAAAAATTGTATAAATTATAAAATAGATTTTTTAAAAAATTACCATTAACAGTCACTAGTTAAAACATAATTTTAACGCGTCTAAGACTAGAGAGGAATGAACCCATTTTTGGTTCAACCGAGCTGACGGTGTAAAGTCTACTGAAGCGACAAGTTTTGAGTCATATCCATATACAAACGTACCACACACATACACATTAAGAAATAATATAGATTAATGTCCATCTATCTATCTATCTATCTATCTATCTATCTATCTATCTATTGACTAAATTTCCAATAGATAGATGGACATTAATCTATATTATTTCTTAATGTGTATGTGTGTGTTACGTTTGTATATGGATGATATGACTCAAAACTTGTCGCTTCAGTAGACTTTACACCGTCAGATCGGTTGAACCAAAAATGGGTTCATTCCTCTCTAGTCTTAGACGCGTTAAAATTATGTTTTAACCAATGATTATTATTGGTAATTGTTTTTGAAATCTGTTTTTTAATTTATACAATTTTTGTAAAAATGTGATATTTATGTGGTGTTTTCTTTTTAATAAATTAGCCTGATGAGGTTGGCGAACCCATGCCAACGAAACGTCGCTCATTTCGACAAATTAAATATGAGTTTTACACTCATTTGCCTTTACCAATCGAAATTTCTTCTGCAATTAAACTATGGAAGGCGATTTTATGCTTTCTTCAATAAACTTATATTAATTTCAATTTATTTATTTATTTATTCAAATTACGAGCAAGTAGCCCAATTACAAATGCAGACAAGAAAAAGTATTTCTTTTACAGCTAAGTTAAATCTAAATATAATATAATCTAAACCTAATCTGAACTTAATCTAAATTTGAGAAAAATCTACTAAAATTTGAGACCTGATGCTTGCGTAAAAGCTAGAGTATGAAGGGCCGAAGACAGTCCTTTCTTATTACATTCATTCGCGATTCTGGTAATTCGAGACATTGGTGAGTGTTCGCCAAAACTGGATCTAGATGTACCTATATGCATGAAGTACATCAGGTGCGTTGTTAGAGGATCGCAGGGATCTTAAGTATATATTTGGTACATGGAAATGTACACTTTCAAATAATTGAGGACATGTTACACTACCATTGACTATCTTGTGCAGAAAGAGAGTATCTTGCGCTTTACGATGTGACTCTAAAGAGCTGATATTTAATACTGCAGCAATTTGTGAATAATCGTGCGTCAGT
>JBAGKK010481517.1:5337-16958 GCA_037177015.1 Euceroptres primus
ATATAGGAATAGTAAGGAATAATTTAATATAGGAATAGTAAGGAATAATTTAATATAGGAATAGTAAGGAATAATTTAATATAGGAATAGTAAGGAATAATTTTATATAGGAATAGATCATAGGAATAATGAATGCAAGGAGAGCTTCAATAGATTTAATTTTACGATGTTTTCTAATTCATCCTTTTTCTTCTATTCTATATTCAGAAAATTTGTAAGTTATTACCCAACGAGTGCAATGAATATATCGAGTTTTATTTTGTTACCAGCACTAGAGGCAGACATAAAATTGATATAAATGTCAGTCTCTTAATAATTATTACGGTGTCTTCACATATCAACCTCATTTGATTTTAAGTTTAAAAACGGATACACTGTTGCTGTTAAAGTATTCAGACATCAGATATTTCTGGGCGTGACTTTTTAATGGTTATTCTATTCCACGATTACCACCTGGCTCGTCATCTCAGATTAGAACCAGGGACGTGAATCTATTTTATGTTTAGCAAGGACACTTATCGATAAACAGTATTTCAGCATCTTATCTTTTTTGATAAGTATTTTATTGAATCATCTTCAAGCACTTTTCAGCCAACTTGAGTCTCTATCCTTGAAACGTGAATCTAGAGAAGAAATTATGACTTTCATCATTTTGTCACGGTTATTATATAAAAGTTTGAAGTCACCATCACTATTATTAATTTCTATGAATTATAAGTAGGATCTAAAAAAACCCGTCGATACCCCTGCGGCTCATAAATAACGGCGGTGGCAATATCGTTTAAGGTAGCTTCCATAATAGAATTCAGTTGGCCATGGTTTATACAAAATTTATCAAACTTGGCTCGCTTCCATTTTTTAAATTTGAGAGATTCTAGTGCCGGTATATGTACCAGTCAACGTGGCAATAAGTATTCCGATCGATTCGCGTCCAACGAGATGCAAAGTGGTAATCGAATTCGAATTATCTTTCCATCGACAAATAAATCACCTTCAAAGACTTTTGTCCCATTTCTTAACCAGTTGGAGAAATTCTTCAATAATTTCTAAATTTCCACTAAAGCACTCCTTTCAAGTAAATCTTTCATCGCCTGTCAAATCGAGAAGCAGCTTTTTCGTCGATGAAATTGCTAATGTGATTTATTATAAGTTAATTTAAACTTTTTCAATTATTCAGGGATAGACGTTTATTGAGTAAATCCAATAAAAGTTTTCAGAATTTAATGAAAAAATGGCAATAAAAAATTGTACGATTTTTCTTTTTTTTTAGAAAATTCGTGAGTTCAATCTCCAATCAAAGTATTATTAATTGATTATTATCATTAAAGACAATAGTATTGTTCGGTATTATTTTTTAAATATTTCTTTCATAAGTCGGTTTTATAGAGTCTCAAAAAAACCCCATAAGTGAAAAATTGGTGTTTTCGAGTTTTTGGCGCTAATTATTATTTTTACGGTTTTTCTTAGTACAAATTGTTTATAATACATCAAATATTTCTTTTTACTGATAACTAGATGTTTTCATAAACTGTTTAACCAATTTATTATTGTTGATAGCAATTTTCTCTTAGAATAGATTCAGAAGTAGTTTTTTTCCTAACTTTTTCAACATTTTTTCAACTTTTCAGGGAGAGACTTTTTGTCCACTTCTCGTTTAGAGTGAGTTAATAATTAATGCAATTTAGCAAACATCATTGCTTAACCAATTTATTGTTTATAACTATCTTGTCGTATATTAATGCTAGATAGTTGCGGTTTTTTCTGAAATTTTTAACTTTTTATCCACTTTTCACTTAGTGAGGTAATAATTAATTTAAATTAATAAACACAATTGTTTAAACAATTTATTATTATTTATAACAATATTCTTTTAGAATAATGCTAGAAAGTTGCGGTTTTTTCTGAAATTTTTAACTTTTTGTCCACTTTTCACTTAGAGTGACGCAATAATTAATGCAATTTATCAATCATGATTGTTTAAACAATTAATTGTTTACAACTATTTTCTCCTGTACTAATGCTAGGTAATTGCGGTTTTTCTGAAATTTTTAATTTTTTATCCATTTTTCAATTAGAGTGAGGTAATAATTATTTCAAGTTAACAAGCATAATTGTTTAAATAATTTATTATTGTTTTTAATAGTAATATTAATATTATTTCTAATAATTTTCAATAATTTAATAATTATTTTATAATTAATTAGAAAGTAATATTTTTAATAATTGAATAATGCTAGATAGTTGCGATTTTTTCTGAAACATTCAACTTTTTGTCTAGTTTTCGTTTAGAGTGAGTTAAAAATTAATGCAATTTATCAAACATATTTGTTTAAACACATTATTATTATTTATAACATAATTTACTACATCATACTATCTTCTCTTGAAGATAGTTATAAATAATAAAGGTAGCTAGAAAGTTGCGCTTTTTTCTGAAATCATCAGTTTTGCTTTGACTTTTTAGTTATGAATAAATACTAAATGAATATCAACAAGAATCAGGTTTTAAATAGATTTCTATTTTCTTCAAAGTGAAGTATTTTTACTTCTTTGCTAATGTTTTAAAAATAATAATTTAAACAAAAAGGTTATATTACAGTAGAGAGAAGAACAAAGGATGGAATAGTTAGGAGTAGGTAGGAGGAGTGAGTCTGTAAATGACTTGTTAAAATTTTGTTATTTATTTTGTGTAAATAATAATACTTTGTTTAAACAAATATGTTTGTTAAATTCAATGAATTATTAACTCGCTTTAAGCGAAAAGTGAACTAAAAGTAGAATATTTCAGAAAAATCCGCAACTTTCTAACATTATTAAAAGAGAATATTATTACAAAGAATAATAAATTGCTTAAACAATCATGTTTGCTAACTTGAAATAATTATTACTTTACCCGAATTAAGAAGTGGAGAAAGGGTGGAAATTTTTAGAAAAAATCGCATCTTTCTAGCACTATTGTAAGAGAATATTGTTATAAATAATAATAAATTGTTTAAACAATTTAATGTTATATATAAGAATAAATTGCTTAAACAATGGTGTTTATTAAATTGCATTAATTATTACCTCATTAAGTGAAAAGTGTCCAAAAAATTAAAAATTTCAGAAAAAACCGCAAATTTCTAGCATTATTCTAAGAGAATATTGTTATAAATAATAGTAAATTGTTTAAACAATTATTTCTGTTAACTTTAATTGATTACTGCCTCGCTCTAACTGAAAAGTTAAAAAATGTTGAAAAATTCGGAAAAACTGCGACTTTTTAGCTCTATTCTAACAGAAAATTGCTTTAAAAAATAATAATTTATTTAAACAATTGTCTTGGCTGAATTTTAATAATTATTACCCCTCTCTAAGTTAAAAATGGACAAAAAGTTGAAAATTTCAGAAAAAAACCGCAACTTTCTAGAATTATTCTAAGAAAATATTGTTATAAATAATAATAAATTGTTTAAATTATTTCTGTTAATTTTAATTGATTATTGCCTCGCTCTAACTGGAAAGTTGAAAAAATGTTGAAAAATTCGAAAAGAACTGCGACTTTCTGACTATTCTAAGAGAAAATTGCTATAAATAATAATAAATTGTTTCAAAAATTTATGAAAACATCTAATTATCGTTAGAAGGTAGTATTTTATGTATTACAAACAATTCTTACTAAGAAAAACCACAAAAAAATAATAATTAGCTCCAAAAACTCGCAAAACCCAATTTTTCACTTATGGAGTTTTTTTTTGGGACTCTATAAAACAGACTTATTGGAGTAATATTTAAAAAGTAATTTTTGATTCGTATTCTATGGCTAATTGTGAAGAAAATTGTTGAGTTTTAACTCAGTTCACCTAATATTGACGATTCTGAATAAAATTTACAAAAACAAATTTACAAATTTACAAATTTTGAATAAAATTTACAAAAATTTTTTTCTATTGGGAAATACGTGTTAAACTTCATAGGGCTTGCGGAATCTCTAAATATAATTTTTTGTCAAACACAAAACACATTTATTTTTTTTGTGGATTCGAACAAATTTGAGGGGTGAGAGCATAAAAATACAAAAGAAAATTTGGACGACCCTAATATAGTATATTTTAATTAGATAGTACATAGGCTATAATAATTTTCCTAGATGTGGTAATCCTGTTCTAAAAGGGTTGCTTCACCCAATTTAATAGGTAATTACAAGAAGGTGTAACGAACACATACTCTACGCGACGTTTAGGATCCTAACTAAAATACACATGCAAATTTAATACCAATCTAATAACACCTGCCTGTGCATTTTACTATGATAGGGTTTCCTTGAGTTTCGCTGAGAGCTCATCGTTTTGGGATGGGATCCAAAGCTCCAAAGCTCAAAGCTGCTTTCCTAGTCGCAGAATAAAGATATTTCTCGCTTTAAATTCTCCATATTTTCGTCTACTTGCTTCGATTATATTATTACAGTTTCAAGAGTATGCTTTATGGTGCATGGTATATTCCAACTCCAAACATGTCGTTCTAATTTAGAAACAGACTAAGCTGGGTTAATGCAATTATAACGTGCACATTAATGTTTATATACAACCACTTCTTGGAGAAAAAGGAAACAGAATCATATAAACGTAGATAAATATTAAGGGAAAGGATTTCTTGTGATCAAAATAAAATATTGAAGAAATAAATCTTGCAATTAGGAAAATTTTAATCTAATTTGAATGTTAGAATTATTGTGCAGAAAACAATCCAAATGTGTTTATATTTTCGGTTCAAACGAAGTGCTTTTCGTTGATTGTAAATAGCATTCACGTTATTTCACTAAATTCGATCGAGTAATTAAAATATTTTTGATCTCATAATGGCTTTTGATTCAATTTTTTTTTCGGGACTTTTAAAAGAGATGAAATAGGAGACTCAGTTTTCAGCTGAATGGTGCGATCCATCCATTTACGTCTATATATCTCCATTTTTTACGTTATGAAATATATTTGTACTAAAAAATATTTTAATTAATTGATGTTATATTTCGAGGTTATGCGTCTGAGTAAATAATAGATAATAAGTAAAGTATAAGAAGAATGAAAATGGGAATACTTCAGACCAAATAATACTGATAGAGTTCTTTCTCAAAAGATCAAAAAAACAACTATTTATTAAATCCAACAAACAACTATAAATTATGCAGATAAAGGTAATATCACGGTTATTCACAGGAAAAAAGTCTAGTTTATCTCATAACTTGTTTTCGGTTTACTTTGTCCGGGAAGTTGGCACCGCTAACTTGGATTTTCAAAAAAATGAAAGTTGTGTTGAATTGTGCTAGACTTGTGCTCAATTGTGCCGCAAAAGATTTTTCGAAAAAATAAAAATTTGAGCCAAAATTTCTAAAAAACTTTTTTTGGCCCAGCACCACCATTTTGTTTTTTGAAAAAAAAACAAAAGTTGTGCTGAATTGTGCTAGATTTGTGCTCAATTGTGCCGTCAAAGATTTTTCAAAAATATCAAAATTTGAACCAAACTTTCAAAAAAAGTTTTTTGGTCCAGCACCGCAAACTTGAACTTTAAAAAAAATGAAAGTTGTGCTGAATTGTGCTAGATTTGTGCTCAATTGTGCTGCAAAATTTTTTTCGAAAAAATCAAAATTTGAGTCACAATTTCCAAAAAAAGTTTTTTTGACCCAACATCGCCATTTTGCTTTTTCGAGAAAAACAAAAGTTGTACTGAGTTGTGTTAGCCTAGCAAAACAAAACATCCTTAAGACACTTTTCGCTCAGAAGTATATTTTCGAAAATAAATTAACTTTTTTGAACTTGTAATACATTTTTTACCCAAAATTTTGAAAAATGCGAATTTCGAAAATCGAAAAGTTGTACTGAGTTGTGCTAGCCTAGGACAACAAAACTTTCCTAAGACACTTTTTGCTCAGAATTATATTTTCGAAATTAGCTCAAATTTTTTGTATTTCTAATTAGTTTTTTACCCAAAATTTTCAAAAATGCGAATTTCGAAAATCGGTAATTTGTGATGAGTTGTGCTAGCCTAGCACAATAAAAATTCCCGAAGACACTTTTTGCTCAGAATTATATTTTCGGAATTATCTCAACTTTTTTGTATTTGTAATTAGTTTTTGACCCGAAATTTTCAAAAATGCAAATTTTGAAAATCGGAAAGTTGTGCTGAGTTGTGCTGGCCTAGAACAACTCAGCACAACTTTCCGATTTTCGATATTTGCATTTTTGAAAATTTTAGGTAAAAAAGTTCTAACAAGTTCAAAAAAGTTTATCTAATTTCGAAAATATAGTTCTGAGCGAAAAGTGTCTTAGGGAATTTTTGTTGTGCTAGGTTAGCACAACTCAGCACAACTTTTGTTTTTTTTTGAAAAAACAAAATGGCGGTGCTGGGCTAAACATTTTTTTTTTGAAATTCTGACTCAAATTTTGATATTTTCAAAAAATCTTTTGCGGCACAATTGAGCACAAATCTAGCAGAATTCAGCACAACTTTCATTTTTTTGAAAATTGAAGTATGCGGTGCTAGATCAAAAAACTTTTTTTGAAACTTTGGTTCAAATATTGATATTTTTAAAAAATCTTTTGCGGCACAATTGAGTACAAATCTAGCACAATTCAGCACAACTTTTGTTTTTTTGAAAAAATAAAATAGCGGTGCTAAGCTAAACATTTTTTTTGTTGAAATTCTGACTCAAATTTTGATATTTTCAAAAAATCTTTTGCGGCACAGTTGAGCACAAATCCAGCAAAATTTAGCACAAATTTGATTTTTTTGAAAATTCAAGTTGACGGTGCCAACTTCCCGGACATTAAGAATCTTCTAAACCGACTGTTTTCAGAATCTTTCTGAACTTCTGTAGACTTTTTGGAATTATTTTTCAAAAAATCTGGAAGAGACTAGAAGGTATTAGAAGTTTAGGACAGAATTCAAAGGATTTTTGAGGATTCTAAAAGATTCTGAAACAGTATAGAATTTTTTGAAAAATCGTAATAGGTTTTGAGGTGCTTTTGAAAATTTTAGAATACTTTAGAATTCTCAGAAAGTCTGGATATCTCTGTAAAAGTTTTTAAACATTTCTGGGAAATTTAGAATTTTCTAGACAATCTTTTAGAAGATTCTGGAAGAATCAGGAAATCTATGGGAGATTCTAAAACATGATAGAAAATTTTGAAGATTCTAAAGGATTTTGAAGGATTTTTTATATGCTCGAAGTTCTGAACGTTCAAATGAACGAAATGTTTAATTTATTTCATTTTAAACTTAAAGTTCTAAAGTACTGGTTTGTTCATAAAGAAACTAATGCAATGTTTAAAAAGCACACGATCCTTCTTTTTATTTTTTAGTTTGAACAATATTTCAAGATAAATTTGAGATAAAAAAAATTTCTACTTCAGGTACATTTATTTTAAGAGATTTAACGAACTTAACAAGTACATGGAAAATTAAAAATATTCTAGAAAATTTTAGAAGATTATCAAAGAATCTAGAAGATTTCATAAAGTATTTTTAGAAAACTCTAGACACTCTAGAGAGTTCTAAAGGTTCTGAAAGTCTAGTTTGTAGAGTATTTTATTAGATTCTAGACATGGATGTAAGACTTTTAAGGATTTTTTAAGAATCTAGAGAATCTTATCAGACTCATTTCGAAAATTTGATTTGTTGAAAATTAAAAATTCTTGGTATTTTCATAATTTGAAAATCTAAATTCATGTCAAAAATTTTAGCAGCTGAAAATTTTTATATGTCGTTAATTCTTAGTCGGCAAATTTTTTGTTCGGAAATATTTGCAGTCGGAATTTCTCTCTTTCATTAACTTTAACTTGGCATTACAAATTTGTTAATGAAATTTGAGTTTCCTTATGAAAATTTTGTCTTTATTAACTTTTAACTTGTGTCAATAAAGTAGCTGGACAAGTTTTGAATAAAAATAATAGCTAAGTAAGGATTGACAATTTTGTTAATATTTACTTTAAAGTTTGTTTGCATTGTGTACATAAAAAAGAAATAAGTTTGATTTAGAAATTCGTCATGAAGGTGGCTAGTCAGAATTATTTACGAGAACGCGTTTACGATATTTTTGGACAGTGCTCTAAAAAGGAAATTTTAGAACACTTTTTTTTTTTAAATGTCGCTCGTTCCACACTGTATTCAATTTTCCAGCGTTATGAAAGTGGCAAACCATCCGTTGGCATTAAACGACAGGTCGTCCAAACAAATTGGATAAGCCCCAGCTCCAAATATTGAAGAAAGCTGCGGTAAACAAAGTTGGGGCATCAAATCGGAAGTTAGTAGGTAGAAAATTCGGCATTTCTAAAGAAACAGTTCGTCAAAGCCTGATCAAGATTGATGTTCGTTATCATAAAAGAGTGACTGTTCCTCGATACAGTGAAAAGCAACTAGAAGAAATCCCAAAGTGTCTCAACTGTACATGCAAGATTCCAAAGCTCCTTCCATAAAATCAGAGACTTACACATAAGCAATTTTCTTACCAAAGTTCAAAAATTCATCAGAACTACTCACTCTGGTGACAATATCATTTTTTGGATGGATCTAGCAAGCAGCCATTATGCAAACAAACCTCTAGACTGGTTGAAGGAAAAAAAATCAATTTCCTCCCAAAATATGCGAATCCACTAAACATTCCGAAGGCTAGACCAATCGAAGATTTCTGAACTCTATTGTGCCAGGAAGTGTACAAGGGAGGTTGGAAAGCAAAATCCAATGAACACCTCAAAAGAAGAATCAAGAATTGTGTGAAGAAAGTTAACATGGAGGTCGTCCAAAGTATAATCCGAGGTATAAAATCAGAGTTATGCAAAATTGAAGATCACGGTCCTTTGGTTCTTTACAAAAATGAAAAGTAACATGTCTGTTGAATACCTTTTCAAAATAAATCAATGATTCCTCGTATAGTAAAATACAATTTTATTTATGTATGTAAAATTTGTCCAGCTAATTTATTGGCACATGTTACTGGCTTTTTTGGTATTTTCAAGAGAAACAAATTTCCCCGTTTTTTCGAAAAAAATCCCCTATTTTCCCTAAAATTGAACTTCTGAACCGCTGTGATTCCTGCAATTTCATTATTTCTGATATGTGACGTGCAACGAAGAAAACAGCCTTACGACCGAAAAATGGATTTTCAGATTTTTATTGATTCTGAATAATGAAGATTTCCCCTATCGAACAAAAAATCCCCACTGCTCCACGATCAAAATTGAATTTTCTGGAGCTCAAAGTAGTACGAGCGCCTCTTTGTTTTTCTTCGTCTTCCTTTCACTTTAATCCGCTTTTTCTCGTAAACTCATTTTCGGTCGTAAGGCTGGTTTCTTCGTTCCACGTCACATATTTCGTTTTTCACTTGTTATCCTGAAAACTAATCATTTAATCCATTTCATCTTGTGATGAGGCAGTGAGCTTGACTTTTATACTGCATGTTAGGAGAGTAGAAGACATTCCAATTACAGAGGAAGCTTCTAAAATTTACAGTCCACGTCGGGTGGTGTTATTGTTTAAATTGTATGCGAGAATGAAATCACCAGGATTACAGGTGGGGAGAACATCTTACGAGTACGTGACGATGTGAGGTCCGACGTTCGTGACCAGACGCTCCAGGCTTGGGAGGACGTGGAAGAAAGGGGCGAGCGCGCGAGTGGGCTCGTTACGCGGTAGTTACCTAGCCATTGGCGTAATCACCTCTACTTTAACTGAAAATCTAGATAAATACTTAATTAGGATAGATTATATCACATAAATAGTGGTTGATTATTGATCATGAAACGGGGTCTAAAAGAGTTTTTCACGACAAAAATAAAACTGAGATGTTGAACCAAATTCCTCCTTAAGACCATGTATCAAGGTGATTACGTGACCAATTATTTGCAGTATGATTATTCTTAAAGTAATTACACAAATGGGTTTTTTGTATTCTAAACAAATGTTAAAGACAGCACAAAGAACATCTGCCTGATACAGAAAACAGATTTGAGTCATTAGTTTAAGAATAATTTTGCTAAAAATAAGTGGTCACTTGGTCACCTTGGTGACCAAGTGTACTTTAATCATTAAGATGATTAAAGTATTACTAGGAAATCTTGACTGATTTTTTCTTTAAGGGGCAGTTTGCTCTTGAATCTGGATCATCTCAATGAATCCATCAGAATTATCTCTAAACTTTCAATCATTTTGAATAATTCAAACCATCAGTTTTGTACTTTTTTCTCCATCTGGAGTATCATCTGAAGGCACTTGATCACTTCCTAATCCCTAGTTTAGAATAAAATTATCTAATCTATACTGATGATAACAGAGGAAACTGAAGTTGATATAAATTTGTAGCTTTGAGGATGACATTTAAATCATAAAGAGACTTGAAATGAGGACACATCAATCAAAATGATCTGAGCCATCATCTGCATATCTTAATCTGACCCATCACCTGAAGTTTGTTGGCTTCTTTCATCTTTACTGGTGATATTGAAGAAAACTGTGATTGATAAGGTATAGTTTATTTTAGAGGATGACTGTGATCTATAAATATAAACCAACTGAAATCAATTTAATCTATCTAATTCACCAGCATCAATCTGAAATCTTTTAGAAACATCTTTAAATCTTAAACCATCATCTGTACTTTATACTTTCAACTTCATCTAATGGAAGTCATTTAAAGGTATTTGACTACTGCCATCTTCTTGAAAGATTTTACAACTACGGATGATCAGATGTTAAGCAACAAATTCTGATTGATTTTTCTTTTATAGAACATTATCGAAAGTATTTGAAAGAATTTTAACATTTCAACAAACATCTAAGAATCAAACCATCATCATCCATCTGAAATCCATCAAAACCATATATGAACTTTGAACATTTCAAATAATCCGAACCGTCATCTGTACTTTCTGCTCCACCTGGTTCATCATTTGAAGACACGTAATTATTTCCCTAGTTCAAGATAGAAATTCTGATTCCTAGTTTAAGATAGAATACTCGAATCTTTACTGATTATGGTAGAAGAAACTGGAATTGATAAATTGGTATCTTTTTGAGATACATCTTATTACATCATGAAGACACCGGGCAAGAAGAACCATCAATCCAAACGATCTGAACCATCTTCTGCACATCTTCATCTGACCCATCGCCTGAAGAGTGTTGGCTTCTTCCACCTTTACTGTTACTATTGAAAAAAAACTGGGATTGATAATTTATAGTTTATTTTAGAGGATGAGAGTTGTAGTCTTTGAATAAAAACCAACTGAAATCCATTTTATCCATCTCATCCATCGTCCTCCATCCGAAATCCTTTGGAACCATCTTTAATTCTTAAACCATCACCTGAACTTTATACTTCCAAGTCCATCCAGTGGACGATTATTTAAAGGCACTTGACTACTGTCATCTTGTTTAAAAAAATTTTAACCACAGATGATCAGATGTTAATCAACAAATTCTGATTGATTTTTCTTTAATGGAACTGCATCAAAAGTATTTGAAAGAATTTCAACGAACGTCTAACAGTCTAAATCAGGCCTGTTCAAGTAGGAGCGGGCCATCCCAAAACAGATGTTTCGCCTTCCCTTCCAACGCTGCTTCTTCAGCTAAGATGATGGGAGATGGTAGACTTA